>PVIW01009343.1:0-52619 GCA_004026585.1 Noctilio leporinus
AGAAAGAAGGAACTTGTACCCTTTGCAACAACATGGATGGAAGTGGAGAGTATTATGCTTAGTGAAATAAGCCAGTCAGTGAAGGACAAATATCATATGATCTCACCCATTACGGGACAATAATGAGCAAAACTAACAACAAGCAAAACAGAACCAAGTATATGAATACAAGGAATAGGCCTTCAGTGGTCAGGGGGAACGGGTTTGGGGGGAGGGGGGAGGCAGAGGCAAGAAAGGGGAGCAGCTTAGACAAGAACCTAGTATAAAGGAACCATGGACATGGACAACAGGTGGGATTGACTTTGGGGGGAATGGGTGGGTGGGGAGGGGGACAGAGGGGAGCAAAAAGGGGATGGGTATAATACAACAACAATAAAATAAAATAAAAAAAAAAAAGTCTTTGAGCCCTGGCTGGTGGCTCAGTGAATAGGTGCTGGCCTGCAAACCCAAAGGCTGCTGGTTCAATTCTCAGCCAGGGCACATAACCAGGTTGCAAGCCTGGTTTCCATCCAGGTCCTTAGCTGGAGGCAGGTGAAAGACAACCACATGTTGATACTTCTCTCTCTTTCTTCCTCTCTTTCTGCCCTTCTCTCTAAAAATAATGAGTAAAATCTTTAAAAAATAAAGTCTTTTGTGTGGATACACACTTTAATTTCTTTAGGGAAATACCTAGGACCAAAATGGCTATATCATATGGTATGTGTATGTTTAACTTTTTAAGAAACAGCTGAATTATTTTCCAGTGTAGTTGTACCACTTTACATTCCTACCAGGAATGATGTTATTTTGCATCATTGCCAACACTTAATATTTCTTAGGTTATTTAATGTATCCAATCCAAACACATGTAGTGGTATTTTGTTGTATTAATTTTCACTAATGATTAATAATGAGCATCTTTGTGTTTATTTACTATTTGTATATACATGAAATTTTTCAGTTAATATAGTTGATATATAATATATTAGTGTACAACATAATGATTAGATACTTATTTAGCTACAAAATGATCACTTTGATAAGTCTAGTACCCATCTGACACCATACATAGTTATTATAATAATATTGACTATATTCCCTGTACTGTACTTTACATCTCTGTGACTATTGTGATAACTGGCAATTTGTTCATCTTAATCCTTTCTCCTTTTTCACCTGTCCTCTCAACCCTCCTCCCATCTGGCAATTATCAGGAGGAGGGTTGTTTTATTTGTTTTAGATTCCACAGATAAGTGAAACGATATGGTATTTGTCTGACTTATTTGACTCAGCGTAATACCTTGTAGGTTTACCAATATTGTCCCAGATAGCAAGACTTTTAAAAATGGATAAGTAATGTGTCACTCCATATTGTATACACTATCTCTTCTTTATTCATTTCTCTATTGGTGGACACTTAAGTTACTTTCATATTTTGGCTATTGTAAGTAAGGCTGCAAGAAATATAGAGGTGCATATATCTTTTCAAATTAATATTTTAGATTTATTTGGATAAATACCTAGAAGTGGAATGGCTGAGTCATATGGTAGTTCTATTGTTTAACTTTTTGAGAAACTCAACACTGTTTTTCATAGTGGGTACACCAATTTTGAGTTCCACCAACAGTACATAAGGTTTGCTTTTCACCACATTCTCACCAATGTTTGTTGATATATTGATGATAGTCATTTTGACAGGTGTAAGGTGGTATTCCATTGTGCTTTAATTTGTATTTCTCTGGTGATTAGTGATGCTGAGCATCTTTTCATTTGTCTATTGGCCATCTATATGTCCTCTCTAGTTGTATATCTTGATGAAGTGTCTATTCAAATTGCTTGCCAATTAAAAAAATGTGGTTGCTTTTTTTCTGTACATTTAAGAGTTTTTAAGAACCCTGTCTACAAATCCTTTATCAGCTATAGGAGTTTCAAAAGTTATTTCCTGTCTGGGTGTTCTCTTTCATGCTCTTAACAGTATCTTTTGAAGGTACATTTATAATATTTATGAGGTTTTTGAAAGTCATTTTCCTCTTTTATAGATCATGCTTTAGGTGTCTTAACTAAGAAATCTATTGCAAGGTCACAAAGTTTTCATTTTAGTTTTTCTACAAGCTTTCTAGTTTTCTGTTTTATATTTATGACTATGATCCATTTGGAGTTAATTTTTTTCATTTTTAATTGATTATGCTGTCACAGTTGTCCCGATTTCTTTTCTCTTTGCTCCTCTCCACCCAGCTCCACCTCTCCCTGAAGCAATCCCACCCCACTTAGTTCATGTCCATATAAGTCATGTATGTGAGTTCTTTGGCTTTACTCTGTCCTGTACTATTCTTAACATCTCCCTGTCTGTTCTGCACGCACCAACAATGCTTCTTAATCCCTGTACCTTTTCCCTCCTTCCCCTTCTCCCTCCCAGCTGACACTCCTCCAAATATTTCCTGTATCTATGATTCTGTTCCCTCTCTGGTTGTCTGCTTAGTTTGTTTTTGTTTTTATTTTTTAGATTTTGTTGTTGATAGTTGTAAGTTTGTTGTCGTTTTATGTTCATAATTTTGACCCTCTTTTTCTTAAGTAAGTCCCTTTAACATTTCATATAATAATGGCTTGGTGATGATGAACTCCTTTAGCTTTGGTATTTTAATTATGATGTATCTTGGTGTCGTCCTCCTTGGGTCTAGCTTGTTTGGGACTCTCTGTGCTTCCTGGACTTGTATGTCTATTTCCTTTGTCAAATTGGGGAAGATTTTCTTCATTATTTTTTCACATAAGTTTTAAATTTCTTGCTCTCCCTTTGGCATCCCTATGATTTGATTAATGGCATATTTAAAGTTCTCCCAGAGGTTTCTATGCCTCTCCTTGTTTTTGTTTTTGTTTTTGTTTTCAATTCTTGTTTTCTCATTCTGTACTGGTTGATTGCTTATTTCTTCCTTACGTTTCAAAATTATGATTTGAACCCTAGTTTCCTTCCCTTCACCCTTGGTTTTGTGTGGATTTTTCTTTGTTTTACATAGCCTAGCCTTCACTTCTTCCTTTCTGTGTTTGTTATAGTTAAGCATAGCTTGTCAAGTCTGCAAGCATCTTAATCACCAACGTCTTGAACTTTGCATCTGTTAGGCTAGCTATCTCCTTGTCTGTTAGGTTGGCTATCTCTTCATTGTTTAGTTCTCCCACTGGCACCTTGATCTGCTCTCTCTTTTGGGCCATACTTTTCTGTCTCCTCAGTTTCACAGCTTTCTGCATTTGCCTCTGTGTTTTAGATAGTTCTGTCACACTTGTTATGTTGTAAGGGATGACACCTTTGGAATTCATCAGTGTGGGGTGAATAGCTTTACCTTGTTGTGGAACTGTATGTGGGGAAGGAGTCTTAAAGGAAATAGTCTCTTGCCTGTTGAGATTGCTGCCAATATCTGACTGACATTCACAGTCAGAAGCAACATGGCTCTATTCCTCCTTTGTGCTGGAACCATGGACTGCAGTCAGGATTGCTTCTAAGGTTTAAATGTATGACTGTACTTTTCACTGTGGCCTCTGTCCTCCTGCTGCCATGGCAGCTGCTGGCTCTATATTTCATGGCACTGGAACTGTGGGCTGCATGGTCTGGTCCTGGATCACTTCTTAGATTTAATGCTGCAACCTTAGCTCTAGTGCTGCTGCTGCCACTGTCCTTCCTGGCTCCGCTCCTCCTACCTATCTGGCTGAATGTTTTTTATTTCTTTGTTGTATTTCCATGTAATTTGATTTTCTGAAGGTTCTGCATTGTTTTTATTTAATTTTGAGGTAGATGTAAATTTCTTCTAGTTTTGAGGGAGACACAGTGTGTCTCCTTAACCACCCCCCCCCCATCTTAGCTGGATGTCCTATTTGTTCCATTTTGAGTTAATTTTTATATATGGTACAAGGAATGGAACAAAGTTCTTTTTCTTCTTTCTTCCTTCATTGATATCCCATTGTAGCACCATGTGTTGAAAAATTATCCTTTATTCACAGAATTGTCTATGCACTTTTGTTGAAAATTAGTTGTTTGTATATTTATGACTCTATTTCTGAACTTTCTTTCCAATTCCACCGATCTATTTGCCAGCCTTACACCAAAATTATACTGTTCTGATCACTAGCTTTACAATTATGAGTAGTCATGAAATTAATGTTAATTCTTTCACTTTTTTTTTTTCCAATGCTGTTTAGGTTATTCAATGACCTTTGTATTTCTATATAAATTATAAAATAAGTCTTAATTTACTACAAAAATGTCTTTTGCTATTTTAATTGGGATTTCATTGAACCTACAGACCATTTGGGGAGAATTGGCATCTTACCAACATTGAGTCTTCTGACCAATGAAAATGAAATGTCTTTCCATTACTCAGGCATTCTTTAGCTTCTCAATGTTTTTTTGTTTTTATTTTTTGTATATTTCAGTGTATAAACCTTACATAGCTTTTCTCAAATTTTTGGCAAATAGTTCACATTTTTGGCAACATTATAAATGATCTCTTTAATATTTTAATTTCTGATATCTGTTGGCAATATATAAAAACAGAATGAATTTTTGTGTATTGATCTTGTATCATGTAAGTTTGTTAAACTCACTTATATTTTCATGTAGTGCTTTGTATATTTCATAAAATTTTCTACAAAGATCACATCATCTGTGAATAAAGACAATTTTACTTTCTCTTTTCCAATCAAATGCCTTTAAAATTTTTTTTATTGAAATTATTTGAATGATACTTGCTTTTATTGTTTTATTTTACTGACTGAAATCTCCAATATAATGTTGAATAGTAGTGTTAAAGTATATATCCTTCCTTTGCTCTTGATTTTAGGGTGAAAGCATTCAGTCTCTCATCACTTAAAGTAGCTGTAGGTTTTTCATGGACATCCTTTATTAGATTTAGAAAGTTCCCTTCTATGTCTAGTTTTTGTGGAGAGTTTTTTTCAGAACTAATGCTATGAATGTAAAACATAAAAGGTGAAAAAAAGCAATAGTAAGCTATCAGTAGTAAAAAGCAAGCTGGGGTGAACATATTAATATCAAATTAGATTTTATAACAAAGAATGTTACCAAGGGTAAAGAGAATCATGTCATAATAAATGGATCAAGTCATCAAGAAGATAAAACAATTGTAAATATTTATAAACCTAATAACATCTAGATTGCTTTCATACCTTGACTATTGTAAAGAATGTTGCAATGAATATAGGGGTGCATGTATTATTTTGAATGAGTGTTTTCATTTTCTTTAGATTTTTTTGAGAAACCTCCATATTGTTTTCTATTGTGGCCACACCAATTTACAACCCCACAACAATGTATGAGGGTTCCCTTTTCTCCATATTCTCTCCAACACTTCATATTTGCTGACTTTTTGATAGTAGCCATTTAGTAGGTATGAACTAGTACTTCATTGTGGTTTTGACCTGCATTTTTATAATGATTAGTGATGTTGAACATCTTTTCATATTTTGTTGGCCATCTGTGTGCCTTCTTTAAAGAGAAACTATTTGGTTCCTCCACCCATTTTTCACAGAGTATTTGTCTGTTTGCTTTTTATGTTGAGTTATATGAGTTCTTTATATATATAGAATATTAATCCTTTTTTGGATATATTATTTGCAGATATCTGCTCTCATTGCTTTTTGCTTTGTTGATGGTTTTTCTGCTGTGCAAAAGCTTTTTAGTTGGATATAATCCCATTTGTTGATTTTTGCTTTTGTTGTCATTACCTGAGGAAATATAGTAAACAATAATATTTTTGTTTATGATGTAAGACAATGGTCCAGATTCATATTTGCATTTATTTGTCCAGTTTCAGCAACATTTTTTTATTGAAGAGACTATCTTTTATCCATTATATATTCCTGTTTCCTTTGTCATAGGTTTTAAGTGTGACTTTACTTCCGGACTTTCTATCCTGTTCCTTGATCTGTATTTATGTGCCAGCACCATAATGTTTTGATTACTATAGATTTGCAGTATAGTTTGAAATCAGGGAGCATAGTACCTTCAGCAAATCCATCTTAAGATTTTCTTGGCTATTTGAGGTCTTTTACAGTTTCATATAAATTTTAGAATTTGTTCTAGTCTGTACTTTATTGAATTTATAGATTGCTTTATGTATTTTGAACATTTTAACAATAGTAATCCTTCCAGTTATTTGAGTCATCTTCAATTTCTTTAATTAATGTCTTACAGTTTTCAGAGTATTGGGCTTTCACCTCCTTGCTTAAATTTGCTCCTCAGTTACTTTTTAAATGAAATTGTAAAGGGGGCTGCTTCCTTATTTCTTTTTTTTTTTTAATAGTTCATTAGTAGTCTATAGAAATACCACTGATTTCTGTATATTAATTTTATATCTTTTAACTTTATGGAATTCATTGATCAGCTCTAATAATTTTTCAGGGGAGTCTTTAGGGTTTTTTGTATGTAGTAGCATGTAATCTGCTAATGATGACAGTTTTAGATCTTCATTTCCAATTTTGAATGCCTTATAGTTCTTTTAATTTTCTAATTGATGTGGGCCAGGACTTCTAATACTATGTTGAATAAAGTGGTGAGTGAAAATCATTGTGATGTTCCTGATCTTAGAGGAAAAGCTTTTTCTTCTTTTTAAATATTTTATTTATTATTTCTAGAGAGAGAAGGAGAGAGGCAGAGGAGGAGAGTAACATCAATGTATGCTTGCCTTTCACCTGCCTCCAGCTGATGACCTGGCTTGCAACCTGGTTATGTGCCCTGGCTGGGGAATTGAACCAGCAACCTTTGGGTTTGCAGGCCTGCACTTTATCCACTGTGCTACCAGCCAGGGCTTTTTTATTTTTTATTTTTTTTAAAGATTTTATTTATTTATTTTTAGAGAAAGGGGAAGGGAGGGAGAAGAAAAGATAGAGAAATATTGATTGGTTGCCTCTTGCCACCCCAAACCCGGGACCTGGCCCGAAACCCAGACATGCACCCTGACTGAAAATTAACCAGTGATCTTTCAGTTTGCAGGATGAGGCCCAACTCATTGAACCACATCAGTCAGGATGAGAAAAAGCTTTTAGCTTTTCACATTTGAGTATGGTGTTAGCTGTGGGTTTGTTACATATGGCTTTTATTACATTGAGATGTTTCTTCTATTCCTACTTTGTTAAAAATTTTTAATTATAAATGGATGTTAGAGTTTGTCAAATAATTTTCTGTATCTATTGAAATAATCATATGATCTTTATCCATTGTTTTGTTAGTTCATTATCTGTTCTTTAGATATTGAATCGTTTGTGCATCCTTGGGAAAGATACCCCTTGATCATGATGCATGATCAATGTATTGTTGAATTTAGTTTGCTATTATTTTGTTGAGAATTTTGACATATATGTTAATCAGGGATACTAATCAATGATTTCTTTTTTGGTCTCATTTTGCATGGAGGAAAAATTCTAGAGGTATTCTCAATGAGGTTAGAAAATAGGCAATTGTGCTCATTATCAATACTAATATAATATTGTACTTGGCTAAACTAACGCAATTTTTAAAAGCTAAGTAATCCATAATATAAAATCAGGGAACCCTGATCAGGGTAGTTTAGTTGGTTGGGCATTGTCTTGCAAAATGAAATATCACCTGCACTATTCCCAGTCAGGGCACACTTCTGGGTTTCAGGTGGTCACCAGTCAGGGCATTTGCAAGAGTGAATTGATTAATGTTTCTCTTGCACATTAATATTTCTCTCTCTCTCTTTCTCTTCCCTTTCTCCCTCTCTAAGAATAAATAAATAAAATCTTTAAAAATATCAGTAAAGAAGGAGGCAAAATTATCAAAGCTTGTAGATAATAAGATTCTATATCTAGAAAACCCAGAAAATCTAGACAGCTACTAGAATATAAATTTCAAAAGGTTGTGGGGAAAAATAATTATTCAGTAGCTTTCCTGCATGCAAACACATAGCAAACAGAATTTTTAATGGAAAAAAGATAGCATTTATGGTAATATCAGGAAAGACAACATATAGAAATAATCTTAAGAAATGTTTAGATGGCCCTGATCATTGTGGCTCAGTAGGTCGGGTGTCATCCCATAAACCAAAAGGTCACAGTGAGAGCATATGCCTGGGTTGTGGGTCAAATCCCTGTTTGGGGTTTGTCAGCTGTGAGGATGTTTCTGTCACACATTGATATTTCTCTCCCTCGCTTTTTTCTTTCCCTTCCCCTCTCCCTGAAAGTAAATAAGTAAATAAAGTCTTAAGAAAAAAGAACTGTTTGGCTGAATAACCAAATATTATATGAGATACTCCTAAAAGATATAAAATAAGCCTTGATTATAGAAAGATTCAATAGTATCATAAAGATTTTAATTCTCCCTAACTTAAATGTACTACAACTTAAAATTGAAAATGTTATAGCATTGTGTATTTAATAGCATTTTAATAACAAATATCAGGTTTTTTTTTTTTAATATTTTATTTCATTATTTCTAGAAAGAGGGGGAGAGACATCAATGTATGGTTGTCTTTCACCTGACTCCAGCCACAGATCTGACTGGAGACCTGGTTTGCAACCCTGTTATGTGCCCTGGTTGGGGAATCGAACCTGCGACCTTTGGGTTCGTAGGCCGGCGCCTTATCCACTGTGCTACCAGCCAGGGCCACAAATATCAGTTTTTAAGTTTAATTAGAAGAGCTGATTATAAATTTGTATGAATAAGTAAGTCCAAAATAAATAATAATAACTCTAGGTTGATGAAGAAAGACTAGCTTATCAGATAGTGTATTAGTCAGGGTTCTTCAAAGTAACCACACCAACAGGAGCCACACAAACACACCCACATACTTAGTGTTAGTGGCACACTTAAATGGGGAATGCTAGGCTTGACTTACCTTCCCTATCTTCTCCACAACCTCTTCCAAAGGAAGTTATTAATTTTGAGCCTAAGATAAGTAAGTTAAGTCAAATGTTGCAGATAAGTCTCAAGGCTTTGAACTAGAATAAGCTCTCAACCCTTGAGAAAGCGAAAACTTCCTGTCAGTTGCCTTTAAACAATAGAGCTTTTAATATTTCTCTTAATTTGAGTCCTATCTCAGAAACTGGGGATAATTACACCGATGAAGATCCCATGCACTCCAATTTAAAACATAAAATCTCATGTAACTGAAAAGAAGTTGATGAGGAGATGAGAAAAACCTGCCTAATACTGTCCCGGCTAGCACATTTTGCATTTTATTCCATGCTCATTCAACTGTCACCTGAAACTCCAAACCTCAGAGTTTCCACTGTTAAGATACCCAGTTTTCTTGAATATTTTTATTAGAAACATCCCATGCATTTATTCATATTAAAAACAAACAAACAAAACAAAACACTCTCCTATGAGTATTTTTTTTACTTAACAATGTTATCTTGGAGATTTTTCTTCTTTAATGGCTTCAAGCTTTGCAGTTGTAAGCAGATTTGTGTCCAGGGGCTGAAATCCAGCCTGAGCACCACTGGCATGGAGTTGTCAGAGCTCAGGGGAAAGGAAACCTTTGTCTAATTGTTTTACCCAAAAAAGTGGAGGAAGTCTGCCCTTTTGCAATAGATTCACCTCCAGAGAGCGACTGTCTAACTCACAGGAGGGCACTCGGTTTTGGATGTTCCACAATATACTGAGTAAGTCTCTCATTGGTAGACAGGTTTTTGGTCACCATTTCCTCTGCCCAATACAGACAGTGCTGCAGTTAACAGCCTTGAAATAGTTTAATGCTAGGTGATATAGGTTAACATGTATTGCCTTTGCCAACATGGCCCAAGTTAATTTTCTGGTTTTAGCAGGTTATAGTTTGGTTACATCCTGTTTCTTGTTTAGTATTTCAGACTTCCTTCTGGCCTCTTAATAAGTTTTACAGGTCTAAAATCAATTTCCTAAGCTTCAGAGTTGCCTTTAACTTTGGTAGTGACACAGGAAACTGTGCCTGCCCCAACATATGTGTCTCCATATGTCTCAAACAAAAAAATAATACTAAAAGGAGATGGGAGTGAATAAAACATGGCATGTGCAACAGGGATGGTTTGGAAAGGAAGCTGCACTTATTGGCAAGGTGATGAAGGCGAGGGAAAAATTGTTACCATCTGTATCTCCTTTCTGGAGGAAAGCTGGAAAGAACTCACAAACTCTACTGGACAGAACAGTCAAGGCAATGGGATTCGTCTGTTCTCCCTGCAGGAAGAAAGCATCAAATGCTTGGGAGAGTGCAGCTAAATTAAATGTCAAAATACTTTCAACTGAATTGCCTGGCTGCTCTGCTTTCACTGATGTCATCCACATTTTCATCCTTTTCTTGTGACTAATATTCCCCTTATGTCAGGAAAGAGTGCGGAACTCCCATAGGCAGATCCTTCTTGTTGACTTTAATGAGCATTTTCTGTAGCATGTGAAACTTGTATTTTTAAACATTGTGGTAAATTATATGTAGTGTAAAATTTACTGTTTTAACCATTTTAAGTGTACGGTTCAGTGGCATTAAGTACATTCACATCATGCAACTATCACTACCATTAATCTACAGAATTTTGTTCCTTACAAAACTGAAACCCTATACCCATTAAACAACTCCCCCATTCCCTCCTCCCAGTAGCTCATGACAATCACTAGGGTCTCTGTGAATTTGACCACTCTACAACCTCATACAAGTGGAATCAAATAATATTTTTCTTTTTGTGATTAGTTTATTTATTTATTGCACTTAGAATTTCTTCAAGGTTCATTCATGTTGCAGCATTCACCAAAATTTTCTTCCTTTATAGGGCTGAATGATATGTATATACCACATTTTGTTTATCCATTCATCTGTCACAGGGTACTTGAGTTGTTTCTATCTTTTGGCTATTATGAATCATGTTACTATAAACATTGGTGTATAAGTATCTGTTCAAGTCTCTGCTTTCAATTCTGTTATTATGTACCCCAAAGTAGAATTTCTGGACCATATGGTGGTTAAGTGTTTAATTTTGAGAGAAGAACTGCTTTGCATAGTAGCCACATAATTTTATAATCCTATCAGCAACGTACAAGGGTTTAAATTTCTCCACATCCTTGTGTGGCTCACATAACTTTTTTAATTTTTTTATTTTTATTTATTTATTTATTTATTTTTAAAGATTTTATTTCATTATTTTTAGAAAGAGGGGAAAGGAGAGAGGCAGAGAGGGAGAGAGACATCAATGTATGGTTGCATTTCACCTGCCTCCAGCCACAGACCTGACTGGAGACCTGGTTTGCAACCTGGTTATGTGCCCTGGCTGGGGAATCGAACCTGCGACCTTTGGATTCGCAGGCCGGAGCCTTATCCACTGTGCTACCAGCCAGGGCTCACTTTTTTTATTTTTAAAGATTTTATTTATTATTTTTAGAGAGAGGGGAAGGGATAGAGGCAGAGAGGGAGAGAGACATCAATGTATGGTTGCCTTTCATCTGCCTCCAGCTATGGACCTGGCTGGGGACTGGCTTGCAACCTGGTTATGTGCCCAGGTGGGAAATTGAACCAAAGACCTTTGGGTTTGCAGGCCGGCATCTTATCCACTGTGCCACCAGCCAGGGATCACATAACTTTTGAAACCACTGAAAAATGGCTCTTTCCCATTTCTTTGCTTTAACTATATGATAGATTCCCTAATCAACTATTCTAGGGAACTATTTAGGTTCCCCTCAAAGTTCTTTATTCAGAAATACATATTGTATGTACAATGCCCATTAAAAGCACATAAATATTCAGAATGTAATTTTTCTTCACCATTTAAAAAATTTATTGTTGCTGTATTAAAGTTGTCCCATTTTTTCCCCATTGTTCTCCCCTGCCCCACCCACTCCATCCTCTTTCCCACAGTCAATCCCCACTTTGTTGTCCATGTGCATGGGTCATTTATGGATTGTTTACACTTGTTCCTTCCTTCCCCACTTTTAGTTCCTTTATTTTTCCTTCCCTCTTCCTTGACATCATAACCATCTTTCTAATGGAGAACATCCATGCCCATATGATAGTATGTATAAAACAGTTAAGTTATTTAAAAAAAAAAAAACAAAAACAAACAACTCCTGGGCTCTTGCAAAAAACAATGTGGAATTCTTTTTCTGTGCCTAATGAAGGACACACTCTTAAACTTAGTTTCTACCTGGCAGTTACTTTTTGTAAAGTAACAGAGTAAACATCTTATTATTCCAAGGCAAAGAATAAAGGTACAATATCCAAATGCAGATGGAGTATAACTGGGGACTTGCCCTGGCTCACAAATAGAGGATGATGACAAAAGATGAGAACTCTGACTGGTATTTGGCAGGGTACATTGGAACAAATCCACACTTAAATACACTAATTGACACATATTCTGTACCTAAGAGAGTAAGACATTTCTGAAGAAGTAAATTCTCCGGCAATAGAAATCACAGTGGGCCAAGAGCAACCTGTGACGTGGGAAAAGGAACAGCAGGATTTCAGCAAAACAACCACAATAATGAAGGCAATTCTGAGGCTTGGAGTTTTGGGTGACAGCCTAGGTACATGGGATGGAATGCCACATGGGCTGCCTGAGGCAGTATTAGGAAGATTTTTGCCTTCTCCCCTCCTCCTCCCTCTTTTCCCCCCTTCTAATTTTTCTTTTTGGTTACATGAGATTGCATGTTTTGAACTGGGGTACATAAAATCTCCATTGGTGTAATTTTCCCATTTCTGGGATAGAACTCAAACAAGGAAAAATGTTAAAAAACCTTAAGAAGTAATCTGGATATTTTTTGCTAAAGGGCAGCTGACAAGAAGCTTTCACTTTAATTAACAAAAGCTGAAGAGTTGTTGTAATAGCCACATCTAAAAAGTTTTAAAAAGCAGAAAGCTTTTAATATTTTAAAACTTAATCCAATATCTATAACATCAACTTAATGTATAGTCAATATAAAATTATTAGTGAGGTAGTTTATTGCTTTTTAAGTTTAAAAAAATACTTAGTTTTCAAAATGTGATATGTTTTACACTGCCTCTCAATTTGAACAGCTACATTTTAAGTGGCCCTTAGGCATATGTGGCAAGTAGTCACTGTGCTGGACACTGCAGTTCTACATCAAGATGAAGGTAGAGAGAGAAAGAGGTAAATGGTTCTGCATTAGAACATGTATAAGAATTTAAAGTATCCTGAAAAGTGGTGGTGGGGGTGAGTATAGTCAGGGAGAACGCTTGAGGTCTAGAAAGTGAGAACTGATATGGGTAGTGTGGAAAGTGGCATCTGAAGAGAAGAGCTGCCAGTAGAAATAATCCAGCAGTGGAAAGGTTTGGAGTGTGTTTAGACTTGAGGTTTAATTTATTTGCTGTTATGTGCTGAAGTACATCCCTCTCTAAAGCTCTCCTCCATTGTTACTTTGAACAACAGTAAGATGCTATACACAATGTTTATTGTAAGCAGTATTTTGGGGAAATCTAAGAAAACTGGCCCCGTTTCACCACAGGATAATGTGAAGTCAAAATAGCCACAGGATGAGAGCATAACCCAGTCCTAAAGAACCAGGGTTCTGAATATCAGAGTGGGGAAAGGTGCTGGGTATTCATCATATCTGCAATGGGGCTTAAACCACTTAATTTTAAGGTGAAAGAATAGGGTCACCCTCTGCCCCACACTCCTAGTTCTATCTTCAAAGCTAAACAATTTGGAAATACCCAGCAGTCAGGTTACATTTATAGAGAAGCACCTTTAAGTAGAAGTATCACAACTTCAACACAATTGAATATTTGCTATTTTTTTTTCTACTGTATTACCAGATACTTTGCCAGATGCTGAGATTACAAAGAGTTTAAATATGACCCAATTGGCAAGATATTATGTTATAAGAGAAATATATACTAATTGCAATATGATGTGGTCCCTAAATTATCCTGCAACTGCAATAATTTTGATAATCAAGTGTAATTTTAATGACTTTGATGTATTAAACTGTAAATAAGAGCCTGCCTCTATATCCTTTTAGGACATTTAAGTACCCTATAATATGATTTAAAGGCTAATACTAGACCCTGGTCAGGTAAGCTTAGCCCAATGTGCCAAGGTTGTGGGTTCTATCCCCAGTCAGGGCACATACAAGATTCAACCAATGAATGAATAAATGAGTAGAACAACACATCTCTCTCTCTCTCTCTCTCTCTCCCCTCACCCCCCCCCCCTCATCAATTTAAAAGGGTCTAATTCTGCACCTAGTGTTTTATTTTACAATGAGAACCTTGGTTAGACTCTACTCCTCTACTTTCTGAATTAGAGTACTTTGCAATATGTTTTCTTATCCCTGTCATTTATTTTCCCCCCAAACTTTTGGTCATTTTTTATTTGGGAAGGTTTTTTTTTTTTCCCTTGGGGATTTTAACTTTTACATTTGTGTTCTTTCTTGCAAAGTAAACAGAGGTGTTTTTATTGGAGTAAGAATTTGGATTTGAAAAAAATAAATATGTCATTTTAGTAAATGAAAGATGCTAGAGCATCAAGTTGGACTAAATGGGTGACTCTGCTTTTCTGTGATGCCTGATCAGTGTAGATTAGGTTATCCCTAACAAGGAAAAATGAAATGAAAATACAAAAGAAAGGAATCACAGAAAAAAAAAAAAAAAGCTCTGAATGCAAGGAAAACTTGTAAAGATAAATTTATTTCCAAAAGCAAGCTAAAAGGTCAATTTATTTAACTATAGATTATATCTCTCCCTGATATTTCCACCAGAGAAAGGATGTTAATTAATAGCATCAGCTATTCTGAAGTTTGCATTACATTTTTGTTTCCTTACAAGTAACATTTTGTGCAGTTTCATCTGCTAGATTCTAGTCTGGTGAATTCAAGTGCCTGCAGGTTTTTCCCTTCTCTGGATATTTTGGAGCCTTGAAAATTACTTGTGTTAGAAAGAAGGAGTGGGAGAGGGAAACAGAGGAGGAGAAAGAAATAGAATGAGCCTTACTGATAGGCACACTGGGAAGATAAGTCTTTTGGTATTGTTGGTCTGTTCTGAGCAAACATAGCTAGCTATGGGAGATAGTCTCTGAGATGGAATAGGTAGCCCTATTGTTCTTTCTGCTTAAATTCTTCTTCCAGCTGAGAGCTCGTGAGGGAAAGTTAGCCTTAACTTCTCTGATGGTCTGTTCAAATGGCCCCTACAATTAATTTTAGCTAATTTCAAAAAACCTAATTTCATGTGACTTTTTAAATGCCTTTTCTGTACTCAGGAGGTAAGCTGCAATGACCCAGACAAAGCCAGCAAGAAAGGGTTCAAGTGCCTGAGGCTGGGCCACTTTCCTAAGGCCAACTATATTATCCTTCTAGGGCACTCCTTGTGAACCTCTAAGAAGAAGAAATGAAGGAAAATCTGTTCACTTGTTATCTTAATAAAGTATGAAACTAGAAAAAGAAAGCCCCAAAAAGAAACCAAAAGATCACAGTGTTTTGTTTCAACCAATAAAAATCGTACATCCAAAAAGAATAAAAGTATTTCCGAGAGCATATTGTGCCCACCAGGTATTTTCTTGTAATTAGGGGAAAGTTATACAAGGCCACTGGAATGAATAAAGCTAAAGCAATATTGACTTTTCTTTTATATGAATCTTATTTCTTTGAAATAGGTTTGGTGTGTATGTGTGTGATCATAATAAATAGGTTTGACAATGAACTGTTTATGTAAATTATTAGAGCTGAAGTGATAGCAAACTTGCCTCAAACGATGAAAACTAATTAAGTAAAACTCATAAAAGAGAACAAACAAGAGCTTATTTCTTAAACTATCATCTCTTACAAGATAGGAATATGTTTCTTCAGAATAGCCAAAAGGATTTTTCAAGTTTCATTTGCAGCACAAACTAGGGTCAGATCTGCTTGAGGCAGTTAAAGTACTGTAATAAGAGAGAAAAGGCAGTGCCTTCTACCTTTGATTTTCTTTCTTTCTTTCTTTCTTTCTTTCTTTCTTTCTTTCTTTCTTTCTTTCTTTCTTTCTTTCTTTCTTTCTGAAGGAGAATGATATTCAAGCAGAAAGAGAGACTAAAAACAAAAACAAAAATAAACAAACAAAAAAACCAGTTGGATAAAATAAGCTTGGTCTGGACCTAAAGTAATTCAAAATGCTATTTGTAAGTAATTGGGGAGAAAAAGTGGTGATGACTCATTAATTTTTTTTGTATATTTTATTGATTATGCTGTTCCAGTTGTCCTAATTTGTTTTGCCTTTGTTCCCCCTCCACCCAGTTACCACCCACTTCCTTCAGCAATCCCATTCCACTTTGTTCAAGTACATTGGTCATGCTTATAAATTCTTTGGCTTCACCCTTTCCTGTACTATGTTTAACAGTCCCCCTGTCTATTTTGAGCCTACCAATTATGCTTCTTAATCCTGCAATATTTCTCTTTTCTCCTCTTTCACCCTCCCAACTGATAACCCTCTAAATGATCCTCATGCCTATGATTCTGTTCCTTTTCTGGTTTGCTTAGTTTGTCTTTGTTTTTATTTTTTAGTTTCTGTTATTGATAGTTGTGAATTTGTTGTTATTTAATGTTCATAGTTTTGGTCTTTTTTTTCTTTTCCTTTTTTTTTTAAAAAGATTTTATTTATTATTTTTAGAGAGAAGTGAAGGGAGAGAGGCAGAGAGGAGGGAAAGAAACATCAATGTATGGTTGCCTTTCACTTGCCTCCAACTATGGACCTGGCTGGAGACCTGGCTTGGAACCTGGTTATGTGCCCTATCTGGGAATCAAACCAGTGACCTTTGGGTTTACAGGCTGGCACCTATCCACTGTGCCATCAGCCAGGTCTGGTCTTCTTTTTCTTAGATAAGTCTCTTTAACATTTCATAAAATAATGGCTTGGTGGTAATGAAGCTTTACCTTGTCTGGGAAGCACTTCATCTACCCTTCCATTCCAAATGATAGCTTTGCTGGATAGAGTATTCTTGGTTGTAGGCCCTTGCATTTCATCACTTTGAATAATACCAGTCCCTTCTTGTCTGCAAAGTTTCTTTTGAGAAATCATCTAATAGTCTTATAGGAACCCCTTTGTAGGTAACTCTCTTCATTTCTCTTGGTGTTTTTAACATGATCTCCTTATCTTTAAACTTTAGAGCTTTAATTATGATGAGTCTTGGTGTGGTCTTCCTTGGGTCTTGCTTACTTAGGATTCTCTGTGCTTCCTGGACCTGCATGTCCATTTCCTTTGCCTAATTTGGGGAGTTCTTCTTTATTAGTTTTTCACATAAGTTTTCAATTTCTTGTTCTTCTGCTTCTCCTTCTGGCACTCTATGATTTGGATTTTGGCACATTTAAAGTTGTTGCAGAGGTTCCCAAGCTTCTCCTTGTTTTTTTTTTTATTCAATTCTTGTTTCTTCATTCTGTACTGGTTGACTGTTTAATTCTTCCTTGTGTTCCAAACCATTGATTTGAACCCAAGTTTTCTTCCATTGGTTTTATGTGGATTTTCCTTTGTTTCACTTAGCATAACCTTCAATTTTCCCCTTCTGCATTGGTCATATCTGTTAAATCTGTTGAGTCTGTGAGCATCTTTATCACCAGCATTTTGAATTCTGCATCTGTTAGGTCATCTCTCTCCTAATCTGTTAGGTTGGCTGTCACCTCCTTGTTTAGCTCTTCCACTAAAATCTTGATCTGTTTTTTTTTGGGGGGCTATAATTGTCTGTCTCCTCAATAGGCTTTTGTGTTTGCCTCTGTATTTTAGGTGGAACTGTGTAGTCCCTGTTATGCCTTAGGTATTCATCTATGTGGAGCAACCTGTTTCACCATGTTCTGGAGCTATATTTAAGGGAGGGGTTCAGGAGAGAACAATGCTGCCTGCTCAGCTCATGTCCCACTTCTACTAAACAAATGGACTCTGCTGAGAGGTGGAGAGTTTCTTCCACTGCCCCAAGCCCCACTGGTTTTCACAGTCAGTTGCTGGTGCCACCACTGCTGCCACTACTGCTGCTGCTACTACTGCTGGTAGTGTGGGTGCTGCTGTTGGTGTCGCCGCTGTTACTAGTGCCACTGCCACCACCAGTATTGCTGCTGTCACTGCAGTTGTCCCCAGTGCTGCCACACCCTGTCCTCTATGCCCCAGCTACACCTCTCCTACCTGTCTGGATGAGTATTCTTTGTCGGACCTTCCGTCAGTTCAATTTTCTGGATCTTTTGATTTTCTTTTATAGTTTTGAGTAGATGTATTTCTTCTTAGTTGTGAAGGGAGATATGAATGTGTCTACCTATGCCTCCATCTTGGCCAGAAGTCCTCAATGATGACTCATTCTTAATATGTTATCAAATCAGTCAAATTGGCATATTTTTTCTTTAATTACTCATTAGACTAGTTGATTAAGGAAATTCCATAGACACTATAGAGTATCATCATTTTGGGGTTTCACATAGATGGTCATCTTTTCAGAAATGAAATTTCTAAGTACCTGGTGTAAGGTAGGTAAGTAGGAAATAGCCATAAAATGTTACATTATTATTTTTATTTAAGACATGTATTGATATATGACATTATAAATGTAATGATTTTGATTATTGTCTGGTCCCTTTCACACTAGAGTGCAAATTCTCTGAGGTTGAGGTTCACATGTTTCTTGACCTTCATTTTCTTCCTAGTGCTTTAAACACAGCCCTAACAGTGAACACTCAGTAAGTGCCCATTAAATGTATGAATGCTTATTAAATACATTTTTTCTTTCCTTTTTTGTGAAAATGCTTTTTAAAATATAAACATTAGGTATGCTGATTATTTTGGCATGGCATTTGACCAAGTTTTCCTTGATAATGATATGGGGAAACTTATCAATTATTACAGGCATTTTAGGCCAAGTAGGGTTAGTGAATAAGTTGCAAGGCAGACCAGAGACAGAGTCTAGCTCCTAATTCCCTTCACATCTGCCTTTGTGATAATTTCTGTGACCACATGATGCATATCTAACTGACATTACAAGTGAAGGGCCTATCTTGACCTCAGAAGGACACTATCCTATCAAATTAACCTTCATTTTATTATGCTTGTGTATCATGCTACTCACACTTTAATTTAACATTTATTTTACTTAGCATTGTTTTATTATTATTTATTTTGTGTAGTTTATAGTTTTGAATAGGTTTGGAATTCAAAAGGTAAAGTATATAGTGAAAAGTCTTTCTTCCACTACCATTGCCCACCAACCACCCACTTCCACATTCCATAAGAAACCAATGTTCTTAGTTTCTTTGTATCCTTCTAGAGATATTTTAGTATATATAAGAAAACTCATGGACACAGCTGCCCAAGAGGAGCTGGGGGATGACCGTGACCTGCGATGTCTGAGCCAGGCAGGTGCTGCAGAGGCTGCGGTGGGGCCTCAAGCTTGGCTGGGTGGCCTGGGGCTTGGCCTCCTTTTGGTTCCTGGGAAGTGGCCAGTGGCCAGCTGGGAAGCAGCAGCTGCAGCAGCAGAGGTGAAGGCTGCAGCACCTCGCTCTCCTCCCTGTCAGCCTAAGCCTGGGGAGGCCAAGTGGACCTGGTGGTTGGAGGGGTGTCAGCTGCCCTAGAATGGGAATTCTTTTCACCAGGATATGGAAACTGTTCAAGCACCAGGAGCACAAAGTTATCATTGTTGGACTGGATAATGCAGGGAAAACTACCATCCTTTATCAATTTTCTATGAATTAAGTTGTACATATGTCCCCTACAATAGGAAGTAACAAAGAAGAGAGAGTAATTAATAATACATGATTCCTAATGTGGGATATTGGTGGCCAAGAATCTCTTCAATCTTCCTGGAACACTTACTATACTAACACAGAGTTTGTAATAGTTGTTGTGGACAGTACAGACAGAGAAAGGATTTCTGTAACTAGAGAAGAACTCTATAAAATGTTAGCCCAGTGGGTGATGAATCAGCACCAAGATCCTCACAACCGCTTCCCCACTTCTCTCCTCCTAGCCACTGCTGCAAACTCTCCCCATGTGTCTCTAATCCGGTCTTCTGTCCCTCTGCTGGAGCCCAGGGTCTGGGGAAATCAAACTAAAGAATATTTAAAAAGATCCAAAGCACAGAATGTCCATCATCAATGTGGACAATGATGAGAGTGAGCCCTTGATGGAAGGAGTTTCCTGTGATGCTTAGGACCTGTAACATAGCACATACTTCAAAAAAAGTTCAATTCATTGAACAGAGCCCAGGAAAATTTGTTTACAAGGAGCAGCTCAAAAAAAGTGTAGGAGAAAGGATAAAAGGAGTGTCTCGCAATCAGTCAACTGCAAGGAAAGGAGCAACATACACAACCAATCCAGAATACAACCAGAGAGCCCAAGTTAATGACATAAAGGCCACCCCAAGAGCAACAAGTGGAGAAAATCTAGGAGACTGCAACACTGAATTCCACAAATCTCCTAACACAGAAGGGTGCTCAACAAAGGCAAGGAAGCAAAGCAGATTAATCCAAGAAAACAAACAAGCAAACAAGAAACAACAGACACCCAAAATGGTGAAAAAAAGAATCAGTCCATCACCAAAAGGAAAAGAAGATGTAATACAACAACAATAAAATTAAAAAAAAAAAAAAAAAGGAAAAGAAGAATCCCCAGAAAGATCACCAAATGGAACAGAGGCATATGACATATCAGATATGGAATTCAAAAGAATCATGATAGAGAAGCTCAATGAGCTCAGCCAGCTCAAAGAAAACTATAAACAACTCCAGGGAAGTTACAAGGAACTTACTGAGAGCTAACCCAGCATCAAAAAGGACTTAGAAACTATCAGTAAGAGCCAGGAGGAAATGAAGAATACAATTTCTGAATTGAAGAATATAGTAGAAGGAAGCAAGAGTAGGCTAGAGGAAACAGAGGACCAGATCAATGAGTTGGAAAACAACGTAGGCAAATACTCCAAGACAGTACAAGAGAATGAAAAAAGGCTGAACAAGAATGAAAAGGTTTTAAGAGAGCTGTAGGACAACATGAAACATGATAACATCCATATCATAGGGATACCAGAAGGAGAAGAGAAACAAGGAATGGAAAACCTGTTCAAAAAAGTCATGATAGAAAATCTCTCTAACATGATGAGTGAAAACATTACTCAAGTTTAGGAAGCACAGAGAGTCCCAATGAAGATCAACCCAAACTGACCACCTCCAAGGCACATTATAATTAAAATGGCAAATTTCAAAGACAAAAAGAGAATCCTAAAAGCATCAACAGAAAAACAACGAATAACATATAAGGGGGCTCCAACAAGGCTATAAAATGATTATTCAACAGAAACAATTCAAGCCAGAAGGGAATGGCAAAAAGTATTTCAAGTAATGTGAAACAAAGGCCTGCAACCAAGAATACTCTACCCAGCAAGGCTCTCATTCAAGATGGAAGGAGAAATAAGGAGTTTCCCAGACAAAATAAGACTAAAAGAATACATCTCTACCAAACCAGCATTGCAAAAAATGCTAAAGGGTCTGCTTTAAAAAAAATAATAATAATGAAGAAACAGAGAGAGCCAAAAGGGAATATAGGTACAAAGTGAGAAAATGGCAATGAATAAGTATCAATCAATAATAACCTTAAATGTAAATGGATTAAATGGACCAATCAAAAGACATAGGGTAGCCAAATGGATAAGAAAACATGACCCACATATATGCTGTCTTCAAGAGACTCACCTCAGAACAAAAGATCAACACAGATTGAAAGTGAAGGGATGGAAAACTATATATCAAGCAAATGGACACGAAAAAAAAGCTGGAGTGGCAATACTGATTTCAGATAAAATAGATTTTACAATGAAGGCCATAAAAAGGGACAAAGATGGACATTTCATAATACTTAAGGGAACAATCCATCAAGAAGAAATAACTCTGGTAAACATATATGCACCCAACATAGGAGCTCCCAAATATATAAGGAAAATCTTGGAGGACTTCAAGAAGGATATAGATAGCAACACACTAATAGTAGGGGATTTTAATACCCAACTATCAACAATAGATAGATCTTCCAAACAAAAAATCACCAAAGATGTTGTGGCATTGAACAACACTCTAGAGGAAATGGACCTAAATGATATATACAGAGTCTTTTACCCCAAAGAAGCAAAATACATATTCTTTTCAAATGCACATGGATCATTCTCTAAGATAGATCACATGGTAGGTCACAAGACAAGCCTCCACAAATACAGGAAAATTGAAATCGTACCAAGCATCTTCTCAATCACAATGGATTGAATCTAGAAACCAATCTCAAGGGAAAAAAACAAAAATACTCTAACTCATGGAGACTGAATAACATGCTTTTAAGTAATGAATGGGTTAACAATGAGATCAATAATGAAATCAAAAAAGTTCCTGGAATCAAATAACAGTGAGCACACAACAGTCCAAAACTTATGTGACACAGCAAAGGCTGTGCTCAGAGGGAAATTTATAGCAATACAGGCCTACCTAAAAAGGTCACATGAAGTTTATGAAAACAACCTAACCATAAAGCTGCAAGAACTAGAGGAGCAGCAACAAACAAAGCCCAGAGCAAGTAGAAGGAAGGAAATCATCAAGATCGGAGCAGAATTAAATAACTTAGAGATTCAAACTACGATTTGAAGAATTGATAAGTCCAGGAGCTGGTTTTTTGAAAAAATAAACAAAATTGACAAGCCCTTATCCAGACTCATCAAGAAAAAGAGAAAGGACCCAAATAAACAGAATCAGAACTGACAGAGGAGAAATCACAACTGATACCTCAGAAATACAAAAGATTGTAAGAAATTACTACAAACAACTATATAACAAGAAATATGACAACCTGGATGAAATGGACACATTTCTGGAAATGTATAATCTACCAAAACTGAATCCAGAAGAAGCAGAAAGTCTGAATAGGCCAATAACAATTAACCAAAATCTCCCAAAGCACAAGAGCCCCAGACTGGATGGATACACAGGTGAATTTTACCAAACATTTAGAGAAGAACTAACTCCTATCCTTCTCAGCCTATACCAAAAAATACAGAAAGAGGGAAGACTTCCAAACTCTTTCTATGAGGCCAATATTATTCTAATCCCAAAACCAGGTCAAGACACAACTAAGAAAGAAAACTATAGGCCAATATCTCTGATGAACATAGATGCTAAGATTCTCAACAAAATATTGGTCAACTGGATTCAGCAGTACATTACAAAGATCATATACCATGATCAAGTGGGTTTCATTCCAGGGATGCAAGGATGGTACAACATTTGCAAATCAATAAATGTAATACACCACATCAACAAATTGAAAGACAGAAACCATATGATTCTGAAAAAGCATTTGATAAAGTACAGCAACCATTTATGATAAAAACCCTCAGCAAAATGGGAATAGAGGGAGCATACCTCAACATCATAAAGGCCATATATGAGAAACCTGAAGCCAACATCATATTTAATGGACAAAAACTAAAAGCTTTCCCCCTAAGATCAGGAACAAGATAAGGCTGTATACTTTCTCCACTTCTGTTCAACATCGTCTTGGGAGTTCTAGACATAGCCATCAGAGAAGAAAAAGGAATCCAAGGTATCCAAATTGGAAAGGAGGAAGTCAAACTGTCCTTATTTGCAGATGATATAACATTGTACATACAAAACCCTATAGGCTCCACTAAAAACTTACTTGACCTAATAAACAAATTTAGCAAAATAGCTGGATATAAAGTCAATATTCAGAAATCAAAAGCATTTTTGTATACCAATAATGATGCATCAGAAATAGAAGCAAGGAAACAAATCCCATTTACCATAGCAACAAGAAAAATAAAGTGCCTAGGAATAAACTTACCTAAGGAGGTAAAAGACCTGTACTCAGAAAACTACAGAGCATTGAAGAAAGAAATCAAGGAAGATAAAAATAAGTGGAAATGAAAAAAATGTTCATGGATGGAAAGAATTAACATCATTAAAATGTCCATATTCTACCCAAAGAAATCTATAGATTCAATGCAATCCCAATTAAAATATCAATGACAGACTTCACAGAAATAGAAAAAATACTTCAAAAATTTATATGGAGCCAAAAATACCCACAAATAGCCACAGCAATTTGAGAAAGAAGAACAAGGTAGGAGGAATCACAATACTGGACCTCAAACAATACTACAAGGATACTACCATCAAAATAGCCTGGTACTGGCATAAGAATAGACATATAGGTCAATGGAACAGAATAGAGAGCCCAGAAATTAACCCAGGACTCTATGGTCAACTAATATTTGACAAAGGGGGAAGGAACATAAAATGGAGTAAAAACAGTCTCTTCAGCAAGTGGTGTTGGGAGAACTGGACAGCAACATTCGAAAAGATAAAACTAGACCACCAACTTACACCATACACCAGAATAAACTCAAGATGGTTAAAGGGTTGAAACATAAGCAGTGCCACCATAAAGGTCCTAGAAAAAAATATAGACAGTAAACTTTTTGATATTCTATACCGAAATATGTTTATTGATACTTCACCAAGGGCAAAGGAAATCAAAGAACGAATCAACAAATGGGACTATATCAAATTGAAAAGTTTCTGTTCAGCTCAAGAAAATATCAGCAAAATTCAAAGGGAACCAACTGTATGGGAAAACATAATTGCCAATGATACCTCAGACAAGGGTTTGATCTCCAAAATATATAAAGAACTAATGGGACTCAACACCAGGCAGACAGACAGCCCAATTAAAAAATGGGCAAAGGACCTGAACAGACAACTCACTGAGGAAGATATACAAAGGACCCAGAGGCATATGAAAGAATGCTCAACATCACTAGCCATCAGAGAGATGCAAGTTAAAATCACAATAAGATACCACCTCACACCTGTCAGAATGGCAATCATCAACAAATCAACAAATAACAAGTGTTGGCAAGGATGTGGGGCAAAGGGAACCCTGGTGCACTGTTGGTGGGAATGCAGGCTGGTGCAGCCACTATGGAAAACAGTATAGAGTTTCCTAAAAAAACTGAAAATGGAACTGCCTTTTGATCTAGCAATTTCACTACTTGGACTATACCCAAAGAATCCTGAAACACCAATTCATAAGAACCTATGTATCCCTATGTTCATAGCAGCACTATTTACAATAGCCAAGTTCTGGAAACAGCCTAAGTGCCCATCAGTGGATAATTGGATCAAAAAACTGGTACATTTACACAATGGAATACTACACAGCAGAAAGAAATAAGGAACTCCTAACCTTTGCAACAACATGGATGGAACTGGAAAGTATTATGCTTAGTGAAATAAGCCAGTCAGTGAAGGACGAATACCATATGATCTCACCCATTTCAGGACAATAATGAGCAAAACTAACAACAAGCAAAACAGAACCAGATATATGAATACAGTGAATAGGCCTTCAGAGAGCAGGGGAAAGGGGGTTGGGGAGCAGGAGGAGGAAGAGGTAAGGGAGGGGAGCGCTTTAGACAAGAACCTAGTATAAAGGAACCATGGACATGGACAACAGGTGGGATTGACTTTGTGGGGGAAAGGGTGGGTGGGGAAGAGGACAGAGGGGATCAAAAATGGGATAGATGTAATACAACAATAATAAAATAAAATTTTAAAAAAATGTTATGAGCATCTAAGGAAAGCTGGATTGCTCCTTTTTGCTAATAAACGAGATGTTAAAGAATGCATGACTGTAGCAGAAATCTCCCAGTTTCTAAAACTAAAATCTGTTAAAGATTACCAGTGACATATCCAGGCATGCTGTGCTCTTACTGGCAAGGGATTGTTCCAATCACTTGAATGAATGATGTCATGATTTAAGATTAGATGATCTCTACTGACCTCTTCTCATAGACTTTGTATAAACCAAGTGCCAGGCTTGACCTTAAAGCTGCAAAGATGGACAGTTCAGATATATTTATAGTAAACTGATTTAAATTTTTCTATAAAAAGAAAAATTAAGACCACTTATTTGAAAATGAAAATGAAGTCTCACCTTCCAATTGCTTTCTCATTAGTTTTTCCCAAAGCAAGGTCTTAAAGCTGTGATTGACATTTTTCTTATAATGAATCTTCTTAGGACATTGTGTAGCCTGTGGTAAGTAGAAAGGTAGAGGAAGATGTTTTTAACTTTAAGAGCTTTATTATCAATATAACCCTTTTTAGTTGAATGTTTTCTTCTTGTTCCATTAAGTCAAAATAGGAATCATCACAGATACTCAGTTTCCAATATTTTAAAATGTAATGTTACTTATGAAAAGTATTTTTTGCATAATATATATATTGTATATATACCTCAACTTCAACTTAATGGCTTTGATGTATATTCTAAAGAAAAGTGAATAACAAAAATGAATAATATTCTTAATTATAACAATGAGATGAATACTGGTGCTGGTTTAACTGCCAGCCTGTACTTTCCCCTATGTTCTCTATGTTGTACTAACCAATGCCCCCAAAATCATTGAGCTGCTTTTTTTTAAAAAAGAAAAGAGATAGAACATTATTGAGTGCCTATTTTTTTTTTCTTGATCAAATCACATACATGGAAACATGTAATGCAGTGAGTGCCATATCTATCATATTCTTGGCTCAATATTGCTAATGGGAACAATTGCACATTGAGCAATTAATCATGTTGTTCTCTTTATTAGACCTTATGCCATCTAATTTACTGAGTCAGTTGTTAATCTGTTAATCTGTTAACCAGTCATTCATTGTGATTAAAATTACCAATTGATTTTTCACCATTAATTGACAGCTGTTGTGTGAAATGTCTACCCAGAGAAGTGTCACCTATAAATATTATCAAATAATTTAGCTAGATTCTTCTAAGTTATATGCCAGCCATTTAAAGTGAATTTGAAATGAAAAGTAAAACATATTTTCAAACAATGATAATTTATTATTATGAAAATTTATTTCTTAACTCTTGAAATAGTTTGAGATTTATTTCTATGTTTTATATTCTTACATCATGTGAATGTATTGTTTGATAATTATAAAATACAAATAATTGTTTAATGCTTTTAAGAATTTGGTTTAAAAATTGATCAACATAATGCATTATTTTTCTTAAGCAGTAACTTGGCCCCAAATATCTTCTATGTTCAGATTTCCAAGGAATAAGTACCCAAGAATATGTTTTAATACATTTAGTTAAGTTTGTTTACAGTTACAACAGAAATATCTTTGACTTTTAAGATATCAGAAAAAAAAAAACAGCTTACAAAACATGTAGAATATTCAAGAAAAAAATAATCACTTTTATTGTAATGCCAGCCTTTTAGATTTCATGAAGAATTTAATGAGGAATTGTACATACTATAAGTATTGAGAAAGCTTTAAAAGTTTCTTTTTACAAAATTAAAACAATATCTAAGTTTAAGTTGGGCATGGGAGATCAGTGTTTAACATTGGATTTTTTGTGTTATGTTCAAAATGCAAATACAACATTTTATTTTTTTTGTTAGCTTTTATAAAAGCAAATCCTAAATTACTAAGCTTTACTTGTTCATATATTCTCATACCTTTTTCAAATCACTATAAGAAATTACTTATTATATATTAAAAACTAAAAAAAAGAATATACCTGTCATCTATCTAGTTATCACCTTTTCCATCTTTTTACACAAATCTAGCATTCTATATATAGAGTTCTGTAATGTTATGTTCCACCAAAAACTTTATATTTGTGCCTCGACTATGTCCTCATTTCCCTTTTAGGGATGTATAGTATTCCATTCTTGGGCTATATCACAATTTCTTTATCCCCTGATGATGGACTCAGGTTTTTCCATCTTTTATTATTAAAAATAATACCATAATGGGTAGCCTTGTATGGTATGACATTTTACTCATGAGCAAGTATATATTTATCTTCAGGGGAAATATTACTAGAGGTAGAATTGCTGAGTCAAGGAGACATGCAATTGTAATTTTGATAGATGTTCTAAATTTCTCACCAGGGGGGTGCTACCAATTAATACTTGCTCTTCCCCCATATTCTTACCAATAGAATCAATGTAGTTTTAAATGATATCTCTCCTATTATGAATTAAGTTGATCATCTTTTCTGTGTTTGAGACATTTTTATTCTTTGGCTTGTCTATTTATATGCTTTGTTCATTCTCTATTGGATTATTAACATTACTTTATCTTTCAGAGTTCTTAATAGTTTCAAGAAATTAGTTTTTTTGGTGGCATATGAAATGCATATATTTTGTATTAGAATTAAAAAATTTTATTCATGTAGTTTCTTCCCATTTTTGTTTTGAAGTTTGTTCTTTGTGTTTTATCTTTCCCATCATTATTATAAAAGTGGTTATAATTAGATTTTATGTATGTGAGTTATTAACTGTATAAGCCAGAGGTTTTCAAATTATAGGTCTTAGGCCAAATATGGTCTTCCACCTGTTTTATAAGCAAAGTTTTATTGGAAAACAGCCATACCTATTTATTTATATATTGCTTATGACTCCTCTTATACTCCAGTGGCAAAGTTGAGTATTTGTAATAGAGACCAGTGACCTACAAAACCTATAACATTTACTATCTGGATCATTACAGAAAAAGATTGCTAACCCCTGCCGTAATCTCCTTCTTTGAGGGCTTGTTCAATTCTTTACACAACTCTTTGTACATAGCACCCAATCAATGCTATTTAAAATAGTACACAGTCAGTTTCTTAAATTAAGTAAGGCAAGCCAAAAGCATTTATTGACCTTCTCCTAAGTGAGAATGGCATTCCTTTTACAAATACTTATTGAGTATGTACTATATGCCTGATACTGCTCTAGGTGCTGTGGATATAGCAATTAACAAAATACAGGGTGCATGTGATCAAATGGCAATAACTTTGCATCTCCTTATTTCATGGGCTTCTTATTAATTTTGAAAAACTATATTTCTAAGGTTATAATTTAACATCATTGTTTCAGATATAAAGTATTAAATTCTGAGAGCAACCATCATGTCGAAAGAATACGATGTTAGAGTAACCATAATTCCTGGACTGTGTACAGGGAAAACTGCTAAGGAAATTGTGGACTTCAATAATATCCCTTTATGTACAGTTTACAACATGAAGAAGGTGTATGATGCTGATCCTGATGTCACCACACCAACAAGGAAAACACATCAGGTACGTAAGGATTGCAAAAGTCCAGATACTGTACACAGAATCCAGGAGATCATCAAGGAAGATCCAGGATGTTTACCTTGACATTTTGAGAGAAATAGTTGTACTGTGGATGAAGCAAGTTGCAAATGGATGTCTTGTTATCTTCCAACAAGATGGTGTACCGGCACATAATGCCAAAAAAGATGCAAGACTTTCTCGTTGTCAGCGTTCCTGAATTCTGGTCAAAGGAAGTCTGGCTGCCTAGTTCACTAGATGCAAATCCTTTAGACTATTATGTATGCAGCATTTGTGAGAGAGAAGTTAATAAACAACCTGATTCCAATAAAGAGGCTATTAAAGCTAAGATTGAAAACATTTGGATGTCCATGGATAAAGAAAAGTTAATTAAAGCGTGCTCAAGATTCTGAAGTTGAATCGAGTCTTTTATGCAGCAAATGGAGACTTTTTTTAACAATTAAAAAAATAATGACTATGTTTATGTATTTGCATATAAGAATAAAAATATTTCAAAATATAACACTTGCATAGTATGTTGTTTATTTTACTGAAAGTTCGCCAATTGATCATGCGCACACTATACATAAAAATTCCAGAGAATCAAGATGGCGGAGTAAGTGGAGCTACACCAATCTCCTCCCAGGACCAAACTAGAATTACAACTAAACTGGGGAGAAATCATCCAGAATAACCAAGAGAACACCAGCTGGAGAGAAGACTTAAAACCATAGACAGACGAGAAGAGGCTGCTTCATCACAGCATGACTGGTAGGAAGTACAGAGATGCAAGAGGGCTGACTGGGCTCCCCCTCCTGGCAGTTGAAGAGTCAGAGAAACATCTCAGCAGCCAGGGCTCCACCTGAGAAGGGTGGGTTCTAAACCCCCAGTTGGGCTTTCTAGTCTACAGTTACAAAGCTGAGAGTAAAATAGCACCCAGCTGTGAAAAGCAAACATTCACCAGGCTTTGCTGGCTTGAAAGAGAGGTGGAGTTCTTAAAGGGACCACACATGAAAATACTTTGGCACTCACTTACCCTGGGCTCCAGCAGAGGGAAGGCAGAGTGGTCTAGAGATGCTTGAAGAGAGTTTGGGGTGGTGGCTTTAAGGAGAGAAATGAGGGAGCAGCCCATGAGGTCCCAGTGCTGACCCATTCCCCATATATCAGGCAGACCACTCTTCTCTGAGTGGTGGGGTGACAGCAGCCTGACAGGAATGGATAGCCTCACCCCTAGAAATTAATCTGCCTTGCCCAGCCATACCTAAGCCTGACTGCTAATCACAGATTGATAGGATCAGCAACTGAAAGAGACAAAGGCGGGGGATCTCCAAAAGGCTGACTAGGCCCAGACTGGGACTCAAGCTGATGTCACCAAGGGCAGATCCAGGAAGTAAAGAAAGTGCACCTCTACACCACTGAAGGTCTCACCACAAAGAGAGGAAGTCAAAGTAGACCAATCTGAGTAGCAAAACCAAACATGAGTAGTCACCTAAAATGGGGTAATAAACAAATCCTCATCAAAAGGAAAGGAGGAATCCCCAGAAAGAGTGCAAAATGAAATAGAAGCAAGCACACTATTGGATATAGAATTCAAAATAATCATTATAGAGAATCTCAATGAGTTCAGCAAGTTAAAAAATAAAACAATAAATAAACAAACAAAAACACTACAAATAACTCCAGGAGGAATTATAAGGAACTTCAGGGAAGCTACAAGGAACTTACTAAGAACTACACCAGCATTAAAAAGAACATAGAAACTATCAATAAGAGCCAGGAGGAAATGAAGAATACCATTTCTGAATTGAAGAACATAGTAGAAGGAATCAAAAGCAGGCTAAAGAAGGCAGAGAATTGAATCAGGGAGCTGGAGGACAACATAAAAAATTTTTTCTCAGATAGTGCAACAAAATGAAAAAAGACTGAAAAAGATTGAAGAGGTTTTATGAGAGCTGCAGGACAACATGAAAAGTAATAACATCCATATCATAGGGATACCAGGAGGAGAAGAAGAGGAGTAAGGGATAGAAAACCTGTTTGAAAAAGTAATGACAGAAAACTTCACTAACTTGAGGAGAGAAAAAGTCACAGAGCTCAGGAAGCACAGAGGTACCAATGAAGATGAATCCAAACAGGCCCACTCCAAGACACATCATAATTAAAATGGCAAATTTCAAGGACAAGAAGAGAGTCCTAAAAGCAGCAATAGAGAAACAGCTAACAACAAAGAAGGTGGTTAATAAGGTTATCAGCTGATTTCTCAATAGAAACAATACAAGCCAGAAGGGAATGGCAAGAAATATTCCACATAATGGAAAACAAAGGCCCATAACCAGGACAACTCTACTCAGCAAGGCCCTCATTTCAAGTGGAATGTGAAATAAGGAGCTTCCTAGACTTAAAAGGCTGACTATATCTCCACCCAATCAGCACTGCAAGAGATGCTAAGGGGTCTCCTTTAAGATGAAGAAACAGAGAAAGACAGACAGGAACACAGGTACAAAGTGAAAAAATGACAATGAATATACCTATCAATGATAACCTTAAATGAAAATGGATTAAATGTACCAATCAAAAGGCATAGGATAGCTGAATGGATTAGAACCAACTTTAATTTATGAATGCTTTAAAATAATCTTGTTATAAGTAGATCTTACTAAATAACAGAGTTTTGTATTTTGTATCTGCTTTACTACAGATCAAGTTTTCTTAGATTGTAATTATTTTTTAAGTTGAGAAAATCAACTTACTTGCAGTAACTTAGAAAAATCGAATGCAGTTAAGAGAAAAAAAGTAAGAAAATGTGGATGTATATTACATAGAATACATGCTATTTTTCCTATTTACTGTTAAAAAATGTGTGTTTGTTTCTGGATATATAATATATAGGTGTTATTAGCTATTCATATTTTAAATATCAACCAACTGGTAGTTGGTGTGTTGAGAAATTAGTCAATCTTTAGGTTAGAAAAGATGCTGAGAGTCAAGACTAATTTTGGACGGAATTGCCAACTACTAAACTACATGACTCATATACACAGGCAATATACATTCTCATATTAGTAATTAAATTAGATGAGATTCTTTTCAAATAGATAGTGGAAATAGATATTCTAGCAATGAAGACCCCCAAACTAGGGGTGGTTGGGAAAATGTAGCAATGCTATAGTAAACTTCATTTTTGAAATGTGAACATACCTAATTCCTACCTCGACAGACTCTTAAAGAGTTCAGTGGTTAGTTTAAGACCACATATAAAGTAAACTATAAGTTCAAAAAATAGCTAGAATACTATTCTATAAAATTATTTAAACCTTAGTTTTTTAAATTTCAACTTAGTAGATATCATAATTTGTACTCTGTTGGGACCAGAGGAGCACAGCACGTGCTGTTATTTCTGAAGGCTTCAACTAATAAAACATGTAGAGAGAAAATAGGGGGTATTAAAAGAAATATGACTTCTGCGCAGCAAAAACAAAACAAAAGAAAATGAACATATTATCTAAGATGCAAAACTCTGAAAAGAATAAGTTGTAGTTCCAGTAGCTTAAAATAAAGTAGAGTTGTATTACTGTAGTGGGCAGGATCTGACTCAGAAACCAAATTCATTTATGGGTTTGGCACTGTCTCTAGGACCACTTTCACAAAAGTGAGTTCTGCAATACACTGTTTTGGGGATATATTTCACAAAAATAGCATTCCAGAGTAAAATAAGTTTTAAAGAAAGAAAAAGGAAAATGCTTAATTTATTACAACATATATAAATATTATCATTTAACATGTAATAATTATGTAAGCTATAGACATATTTTAAATTTTTTGTATTAACTCTTCAAAATCCAGTATGTACTTTATAGTATATTGCATTTTGAGCTAACCACATTTTAAATGGCTACCATATTGAACACTGCAGATTTAAAAAATAAATAAGACTAAATCATTTGGTAATGAAAATAGAGTTTATTTTATTTTGCTCAGGAGAAATATGCCTATAACCAAGCAAATGTAAGTAGGACCTAGGAAGGATAATTATGAAATGAGATTTTTTTCAGGGACAAGAAATAAAAGAAACAAGACCAAAATATTTCTAATAGAAATTTTTTGAGGGCAATTAATTAAATCATGTTATTAGACACTGGAAGTAGTCATTAGTCTACTAGTCATGGAAGTAGAAATACTTTTTCTAGTGTAATATTTATAAAAATATATATGTGTGTAAATGTATTTGTGCATGTGTTTGATAATACTGCAATTGGTATTACTTAAAAATAATTTTTTAAACACATGAATTAATATAATCATTTTGAAATACAAAGAAAACTGTATTAATATGATTTGAGAGGCTGACTGAAGGCAGTAATTAAATGGTGAATTGTCTGGATATGAAAAAAAAAAAAGAAAAGAAGTACACATTGGTGGTTACCTAATGGACAGGGGAATGTTAATAATAATAGAGGAAATGGAGGAGCCAAAGAACTTATATGCATGACAGATGGACATAAACTAAGAGGGTAATTGTGGAGAGAATGGGGGATACTGGGTGGAGGGAGGGAAAATTGGAAAAACTCTAATAGCAGAATCAATAAAATATATTTTTAAAATACATAAAAATTTCTACGGTTTTTAAAAAAGATTTTATTTATTATTTTTAGAGAGAGAGGAAAGGAGAGAGGCAGAGAGGGAGAGAGACATCAATGTGTGGTTGCCTTTCCACTTGCCTCTAGCTACAGACCTGGCTTATAACCTGGTTTACAACCTAGTTATGTGCCCTGGCTGGGGAATTAAACCAGTAACCTTTGGGTTCACAGGCCAGCGCCTTATCCACTTCCACCAGCCAGGGCTAAAATTGCTATCTTTAAAAGAGGTGCTGGACATAAGAATTACACTTTAACCTGGTATTTTTGTCTAAATAATCAGTGTTAATATGTAATTAACCTGTAGATTATTTGTTGATTAGATGTTATTACAATCAACTTGCTAAATATTGACATTTTAAATATTTAAATTCATATCATCATTAATCTATATATGCGCTTGTCCAGTAAGGTACCCACTAGTGGCTATTGAACACTTGAAACATGGTTAGCAGAAATTGAAATGTTCTATAAGTGTAAAATACACAATACAGATTTAAATTTTGGCAAAAATATATTTCTTTAACATTTTATATTGGTTATATGTTGAAGAATATATTGGATATACTGAGTTAAATGAACTATATTAATAAAATAAATTTAAACTATTTTTACTTAAATTTATGTGACTAGAAGAAAATTTAAAGTTACATATATGACTGATACATTTCTGTTGGACAGAATTCTTCTAGATACTTCCTTTATTCTTAGCTGGTGTTTCTCAAATGTGGGTGTTTAGTAGATGAAAACACTAGCTTAAGCAAAGGTTTCAAAGTTCTGTATTACTGGCTTCACAGACTCTACTGTATTAATTTGCAACATAAATTTCCAGGGAATAGTTGTCTGTTGGGTAGCCCAAATTTCTTTAGTAGGAGCTTTCTAGAAATACCCTTTGCTAGTTTCTGACCAAAGTGAAGGCCAGGGCTGCTCACCTGGGAACCTGGTGAAAGGCACCAAGAGCTTTGATTCTCAAAGGCAGGTTTCAGTTCATTTTCTGGATTTTCTCTTGGTTTTCTAAGTAAAATCAATACTAATGATTTTAAAATATAATTTTATTGTTTAAATATAATTTGCCAAATTTTGAAGTTTGGTTGGTTTAAAAAATATTAGATGTTGAGATCAACACTAAACTTACAAAGATGATTCATTTTCAAAATCTATATCTGCAGATGGGCTTACCCATTTGGGTGGTGATGCAGAGAGATGTCTCATGATGAATGAAATGGAATTATTTATTGATAAGTCATATGTTTGATAAAAAGGGTATACCACTTATACAGTGGGAAATTATAAATTCCAGAATGCCTTTGAGGTGGGAATTACTTCATTGATAACTGTTACCATTTATTATACTCAGAAGTCCGTGTTACAAAGGCATCCAGGAGATGGTGTGAGCCACAGTGGCATAGCCTCGAATAAGCTTTCTCTCAAAGTATGCAGTTCTCTCCTCTGAAGACATCAATCTTACATTCTCTAATCAACAGAATTTCAGCTCTGTACTTCCAGCAAGTCAAATGGTTCTCAGTTCTCAGGCCTTTCTTCAAACATTTCCTCCAGCATGAAATCCAGTAGTTATAAGGCCCAGGGACATAACTCCCGTTGTTGACATTTTGGTAAAGACCACATGGACTCTTATGTTTACTTGGTGACTGGACTTTGCTTTTGGCAAAAACTAAGTTATTCTAAACTATCTATTTTGATTCACCAGTGGTAGCTGGGATCCACAGTGAGAGAAAAGAATCAATTGCTATGTTAATACCTCCTTTTCTCTCCCTTTGTGCCTTTAGCTCTTGCATTGAAACTAAAAATAAAAAACAATTCTTTTCTTCCAGCCTTGGTTTTTCTCCTTTGTGGCAAAAAGTTTACCAAATAAGAATAAATTAAAGGAAGTATAAAAAAAGCAAACCCGTGGAGAAGCCAAGTAAGTGAGCTCTTGTTGCCAAAGACTGTGTCTGGGCGATACGTTCAATTCAGACATGGCCGAGTTGATCTGCTTGTTGGTTCTACTTGATGGCAAATTTTTGCAGTCAATTGATTCAGCATAGCAATGATCTGAAGAACTGACCCTTAAACCAGACCAAACCTACTAAATTGGCTATCCTTTGGACTTCTCTTTCCCAGTCATACAAATATAAATCATAAATCAAATAATTTATACATCAAATAAATAAGTTAAATAAACAACCACCCACATAACAAATAAAAAACTCAGCAAAGTATAAAATGAATAACATAAATGAAATATTTCCCATTTGGTGTTCACTAGGTAGGTCAAAATGAGGTTTTTTTTTTTTTTTTTCTTTTAATTCTGTTTATAACTGGTAATGTACTGATGTGGACTTTTAGATACTTAAGCAAAGTTACATTGAAATTTTAATCTACAATTGGACCATATTGGATTGCTATAAAACTGTCATTTCATCATATTTATATATGGGTGTTTCTGTGCATGCATAAACAAATTTACTTTACAAAAATTGCAAAATGCCATCTCATAAACTAATGATTAAATTGTGATAAATCCAATCCAAGATATAACACATTTCCTTTTTATAGCGAAAGCCACTTTTTGAGTGTGTTTAATACCAAATAATATATTTCACTGTTGAAAATTTAGACATAATTAGGGAACTAAAGGAAAAATTAGCTGTAATTTCGCCTAGAGAAGATGCTGATGTCTATATTTTTGACTTAATCTCTCACTTTAGAATATGAGATTATACCACACACTTGATTTTCTCCAATGCATTTATAATATAAATACTTCTTTTATTCTTCATATATATATAGCTTTAAATTATAAAATTAATGAATGTATATTATTCAACAACATATATACTATTCTATAGCATGTATAGACCATTTTTATTTTAATCAATCTCTTATTGTGGGGCATTTGCTTCTAATTGTTCTCTATTATAAACAATGCTTCAGGAAATATATTGGCACATATTTTTATTTACTTACAGTCATACAAAGTAACAAAATGTATAAACAAAAAATGCTCAAATTATAAATGTGTAGAACACTAGCAATACCTCAGAAACCCCTCTCATGCTTTTGATGATCTGTTAACCCTTCTCTTATTATCAAAGTTGATGACTTCACAGGCAATAAAAGAAAAACTAAATAAATTGGGTTTCCTCAAAATGTAAACCTTTTGTACATCAAAGGACATATTAAGAGAAAGAATATGTGCAGAATGACAGAAAATATCTGCAAGTCATTTATCCGATAAGGGAATAATATTTAGGATATATAAATAATTCCTAAGCTCAACAACAACAATTATAAGAAGAAACAACTTGATTAAAAATGGATAAAAGGCTTAAGAGATGTTTCTGTAAAGAAGGTATATAAATGGCTAATATGTACGTGGAAAAATAGTCATCAGTGATGATGCAAACAAAAACCACAATGAGATACTGCTTCATACCCATTGTGATGTCTATTAACAAAAACAAAACTTAAAAAATTCCTTAAAACAAACAAACAAACAAAAAATGAACCAACTCCTAAACCCCAGGAAATAACAAGTGTTGGGGAGGATGTGAAGAAATTGAAACACTGTGCATTGTTGATTGGAATGTAAAATAATGCAGCCACTTTAAAACAGCATACCATTCCCCTAAACTATGGAGTTCAATTTTAAGAAATAGACATGAAATTATTATATGATCCAGCAATTATTCTACTTTGGGGTATATACTAAAGGAATTGAAAGTAGGAATTCAAACAGATACTTCTGCATCAGTATTTATAGCAATCAGTATTATTCACAATAACCAAAAGGTGGAAATAGCTCAAATGTCCATAGACAGATGAATAAACAAAATGCACTACATACATATTATTCAGTCCTAAATAAGAAGGAAATTCTTTTTTTTAATTTAATTTTATTGTTGTTGTATTATATCCATCCCCTTTTTACTCCCCTCTGTCCCCTTCCCCACCCACCCAATCCCCACAAAGTCAATCCCACTTGTTGTCCATGTCCATGGTTCTTCCATGCTACTTCCTTGACTAAACTGCTCCCCTTCTTTGCTTCTTCCTCTCCCCTTCCCTCTGCCACTGTATTCATGTATCTGATTGTGTTTTGCTTGTTTGTTTGTTTTGTTCATTATTGTCCTGTAATGGGTGAGATCATATGGTATTTGTCTTCACTGACTGGCTTATTTCACTAAGCATAATACTTTCCAGTTCTATCCATGTTGTTGCAAAGGGTAGGAGTTCCTTCTTTCTTTCTGCTATGTAGTATTCCATTGTGTAAATATACCAAAGATTTTTGACCCGAACATCTGCTGATGGGGGCTTAGGCTGTTTCTAGCAGTAGGTTATTGTAAACAGCATCACTTTGAATGTAGGGCTACATAGATTCTTATGAATTGGTGTTTCAGGGCTCTTCGGGTATAATCCCAGTAGTGGAATTGCTGGGTCAAAAGGCAGTTCCATTTTTAGTTTTCTAAGGAAACCCCATTCTGTTTTCCATAGTGGCTGCACCAGCCTGCATTCCCACCAACAGTGTATGAGGGTTCCCTTTGCCCCATATCCTTGCCAACACTTGTTGTTTGTTGATTGTTGATGATTGTTGCCATTCTGACAGGAGTGAGGTGGTATCTTATTGTGGTTTTAATTTGCATCTCTCTGATGACTAGCGATGTTGAGCATTCTTTCATATGCCTTTGCCCTTTATATGTCTTCCTCAGAGAGTTGTCTGTTCAGGTTCTTTGCCCATTTTAAAATTGGGCTGTCTGTCTCCCTGGTATGGAGTTGTATTAGTTCTTTATATATTTTGGCTTTCAAACTCTTGTCTGAGGTATCATTGGCAAATATGTTTTCCTATATAGTTGGTTCCTTTTTAACTTTGCTGGTATTTTCTTTAGTTGACCCGAAACTTTTCAATTTGATATAGTCTCATATGCTTATTTGTTCTTTGATTTCCTTTGCCCTTGGAGAAGTACCAGTGAACATATTTCTGTGTACGATATCTAAAATTTTACTGCCTATATTTTTCTCCAGGATCTTTATGGTGGCACTGCTTATGTTTAAGTCCTTTACCCATCTTGAGTTTATTCTGGTATATGGTGTAAGTTGGTGGTCCAGTTTTATCTTTTTGCATGTTGCTGTCCAGTTCTCCCAACACCACTTGCTGAAGAGACTGTTTTTACTCCATTTTATGTTCCTTCCCCCTTTGTCAAATATTAATTGATCATAGAGTCCTGGGTTTATTTCTGGGCTCTCTATTTTGTTCCATTGATCTATATGTCTATTCTTATGCCAGTACCAGACTGTTTTGATTACAGTAGCCTTGTAGTATAGTTTGATGTCCAGTATTGTGATTCCTCCTACCTTGTTCTTCTTTCTCAAATTGCTGTGGCTATTTGTAGTTGTTTTTGGCTCCATATAAATTTTTGAAGTACTTTTTTCTATTTCTGTGAAATATGTCATTGGTATTGTAATTGGGATTACATTGAATCTATAGAGTGCTTTGGGTAGTATGGACATTTTAATGATGTTAATTCTTTCCATCCATGATCATGGTATACGCTTCCATTTATTTGTATCTTCCTTAATTTCTTTCTTCAATGTTCTGTAGTTTTCTGAGTACAGATCTTTTACCTCCTTGGTTAAGTTTATTCCTAGGTACTTTATTTTTCTTGTTGCTATGGTAAATGGGATTTGTTTTCTAGCTTCTATCTCTGATGTTTCATTATTGGTGTATAAAAATGCTTTTGATTTCTGGATATTGGACTTTATATCCAGCTATTTTGCTGAATTTGTTTATTGGGTCAAGTAGGTTTTTAGTGGAGTCTATTGGGTTTTGAATATACACTACCATATCATCTGCAAATAATGACAGTTTAACTTCTTCCTTTCCAATTTGGATATCTTTGATTCCTTTTTCTTGTTTGATTGCTGTGGCTAGAACTTCCAAAATGATGTTGAACAGAAGTGGAGAAAGTGGACAGCTTTGATTTGTTCCTGATCTTAGGGGGAAAGCTTTTAGTTTTTGTCTGTTGAGTATGATGTTGGCTTCAGGTTTCTCATATATGGCCTTTATTATGTTGAGGTATGCACCCTCTATTCCCATTTTGCTGAGGGTTTTTATCATAAATGGTTTCTGTACTTTATCAAATGCTTTTTCATCATCTATTGATATGATTATAAGGTTTTTGCCTTTCATTTTGTTGATGTGGTGTATTACATTTATTGATCTGCAAATGATGTACCATCCTTGCATCCCTGGGATGAAACACACTTGATCATGTTGTATGATATTTTTAATGTATTGCTGGATCTGGTTGGAAAATATTTTGTTGATAATCTTAGCATCTATGTTCATCAATGTTAGTGGCCTATAGTGTTCTTTCTTAGTTGTGTCTTGACCTGGTTTTGGGATTAGAATAATATTGTCCTCATAGAAAGAGTTCAGGAGTCTTCCCTCTTGTTGGATTTTTTGGAATAGGTTGAGAAGGATAGGAGTTAGTTCTTCTCTAAATGTTTTGTAGAATTCTCCTGTGTAGCCATATGGTGGTTAGGTTGTTTGTGTAAGCTTCTTCTATCCTTTTTAGGTAGGCCTGTATTGCTACAAATTTTTCTCTGAAGACTGCCTTTGCTGTGTTTCATATGTTTTGGAACACAGCAAAAAAAAAAAGTTTCCAGAAACTTTTTTATTTCATCTTCGATCCCATTTTTAACCTATTCATTACTTAAAGGCATGTTATTCAGTCTCCATGTTTAGAGTGTTTTTGGTTTTTTCCCTTGAGATTGGTTTCTATTTTTAAGCCATTGTGATGTGAGAAGATGCTTGGTATGATTTCAATTTTCCTGTATTTGTGGAGGCTTGTCTGTGACCTACCATATGGTCTATCTGAAAGAATGTTTCATGTGCATTTGAAAAGAATGTGTATTTTGCTTCTTTGGGGCGAAAGGTTCTGTATATATCAATTAAGTCCATTTCCTCTAGAGTGTTGTTCAATGCCACAATATCCTTGGTGATTTTTTGTTTGGAAGATCTTCCATTGTTGATAATGGGGTATTAAAACCCCCTACTATTAGCGTGTTGCTGTTTATACCCTTCTTGAAGTCCTCCAAGATTTTCCTTATATATTTGGGAGCTCCTATGTTGGGTGCATATATGTTTACCAGAGTTATATTTTCCTGATGGATTGTTCCCTTAAGTATTATGAAATGTCCTTATTTGTCTCTTTTTTATGGCCTTCATTGTAAAATCTATTTTGTCTGAAATAAGTATTGCTACCCAAACCTTTTTTTTCATGTCCATTTGCTTGATATATATTTTTCTTTCCCTTGACTTTCAATCTGTGTTGATCTTTTGTTCTGAGGTGGATCTCTTGAAGACAGCATACATGTGGGTCATGTTTTCTTATCCATTCAGCTACTCTATGTCTTTTGATTGGCACATTTAATCCATTTACATTTAAGATTATTATTGATCGATACTAATTTATTGCCATTTTTCCCCTTTGTACCTGTGTTCCTGTCTGTCTCTTTGTTTCTTCTTCATCTTTTTAAAGCAGGCCCTTTAGCATTTCTTGCAATGCTGGTTTGGTATAGGTGTATTCTTTTAGACTTCTTTTGTCTGTGAAACTTCTTATTTCTCCTTCCATTTTGAGTAAGAGCCTTGCTGGGTAGAGTATTCTTGGTTGCAGGCCTTTGTTTCCCATTACTTGGAATATTTTTTTGCCATTCCCTTCTGGCTTGTATTGTTTCTGTTGAATAATCATTTGAGAACCTTATGGGAACTCCCTTATATGTTATTTGCTGTTCCTCTCTTGATGCTTTTAGGATTCTCTCTTTGTCTTTGAAATTTGCCTATTTAATTATAATGTGTCTGGAATTATCCACATTGGGACCCTCTGTGCTTCCTGAACTTGAGTAATGTTTTCACTCATCATGTTAGGGAAATTTTCTATCATTACTTTTTTTAACAGGTTTTCCATTCCTTATTTCTCTTCTTCTTCTGGTATCCCTGTGATATGGATATTATTGCATTTCATCTTGTCCTCCTGCTCTCTTAAAACCTTTTCATTCTTGTTCAGCCTTTTTTCATTCTGTTGTATTGTCTTGGATTATTTTCCTATGTTGTCCTCCAGCTCACTTATCCTATCCTCTGCTTCCTCCAGCCTGCTGTTGATTCCTTCTACTATATTCTTCAATTCAGAAATTGTAATCTTCATTTCCTCCTGGCTCTTACTGATTGTTTCTAAGTTCGTTTTAATGGGAGTGTAGGTCTCAGTAAGTTCCTTGTAGATTCCCTGGGGTTCTTTGTAGTTTCTCTGGAGTTGTTTATAGTTTTCTTTGAGCTGGCTGAGCTCATTGAGCTTCTTTATCATTATTATTTTGAATTCCATATGTAATAGTTTGTTTGCCTCTGTTTCATTTAGTGATCTTTCTGGGGATTCATTTTTTCCTTTTGGTGATGTGCTGTTTCTTTTTCTCCCCATTTTTAGGTTTGTTGTAATCCAATCAGTCTGTGATTAGCTGCCAGGCTAAGGAACTGCGAAGCTGGAAGGATTGATTTAGTTGTAATCCCATTGGTGTGTGATCTATCACCAGGTTCAGATGCAGCTTGGGGTGACAGACTGATTCAGTTGTAAATCAGTGAATCAGCTACCAAACTCAGGCCTTGCTGGGCTAGACAGAGAGGTTCAATTGTAATCCAATGGGTCAGCTACCAGCTCAGGTGCAGCTTGGTGGTACAGATTCAGATGTAAATCAATGAATCTGTAATCACGTGCCAGGTTCAGGTGGCAATGGGCTGGGCAGCAAGATCCCATTGTACTCCCATGAATCTATGTTCGGCCGCCAAGCTTAGGAGCTGTTGGGCTAGACCGCAAGGTTCAGTTATAGTCCAATGAATCTGTGATTAGCCACCAGGTTCAGGTGGTGCTGAGCTCGACTGAAAGATTCTATTGTAATCCAATGAATCTGCGATCAACTGCCAGGCTAAGGGGCCACTGGGCTAGACTGAAAGATTCAATTGTAATTCAATGGTTTTGTGATCAGGCCCAGGGGCCACTGGGTGGGACAAACCATCTCAGTTGCAAACGGATGATTCCACAATCAGCCACCAGGCTCACTTGTCACTGTTCTTGGCTGAATAACACAGCTAAAAGAGAGTTTGTAATCAGCAGCCTGGGCCAGGCTCTGCTGAGCAAGAAGGACTGACTCAGTTGCAAAGCAATGAATCTAGGATCAGCCACCAGGCTCACATGTCACTATGTGGGGCTGACTGACCCAGCTGTAAGTCAGAGAGTTTGTAATCAGCCACCAGGCCCAGGCACTGCTGGGCAAGAAATACCTCTTTAGGTGCCAATTATTGTATATATGCTCAGGGCAGGGCAGGAAAGGTTTGTTTAGATGTAAATCAAAGAATTGTGATCAGGCGCCAGGCTCAGGCACCACTGGGCGGGGCAGATTGCTGCCAGTGGGCGGGGCTATGAGGACCCTTGTAAGGAAGCCGCTTGGCGCAGTGCAGTCAGCACCGGGGTCCCCACATCACTTCTGTCCTCCAAGCCACTGCCTCAAACTGTCCCCGCGTGTCTCTAGTCCTCTCTGCCCTCCCTCTGCTGGAGCCCAAGGTAGGTGGCTGCCAATGTATTTTCACTGTGGTCACCCTAGTAGTTCTCTGTCTCCAGCGCTCTCTCAGGCTAGTAAACCCCATGGCTTTCTGCCCTTCTCAGCTGGATGCTGCTCTGTTCTCTGCCATGTTGCTGTAGCTGGGACACCCGCTGGGGGAACCAGAACACCCCTTCTCAGGTGGAGCCCCTGGGTCTGTCCCTTCTGCAGCTGCCTCCAGTGGGGCCCAGCCAGCCCTCTCGCATTTCTACAATTCCTACCAGTAACATTGTGATGAAGTGTCCTCTTCTGTCCGTGATTATAGGACTTTTCCAGCTGGTGTTCTGTTGGTAATTCCAGCTGACTTTTTCTCCAAAAAAGTAATTCCAGATGCCACCTGGGAGGCAGTTGGTTTAGCTTCTCTTCTTTTCCATCTTGCCAGAACTTCTTCTGTTCTTATTATATTTGCAAATGTAAAACAATAATATTAGATGCATGTTTATTTAGAATTGCCATATTTTCCCAGGTCATTTTCTCTTTTATTATTATCAAGTTTCCATTCCACTTCTAATAGTGCTATTTTACCTTATATTTGATTTTTGTTTTTTATCAGTAAAGCTAAGCCAGCTTGTTTAAATTAGTGTTTACATTATATGGTATATACTTTTCTGTCTTTGTACTTTTTTTAGGCTTTCTGGGTTTTTATAATTAATATGTATCTTGTGTAAACCACATATAATTGAGATGTTTTAAGTCAACTGAAAATCTTTGTCTTTTATTTGGAATACATATCTGTTTACAATTGATGAAATTACTAATATATTTTTATTTAAATCTACCATCTCATTATCTGTTTTCATTTTTGCTTTCCTTTCTTGTTTTCTTTTTTAAAGAGTTTATTTCATTATTTTTAGAAAGAGGGGAAGGGAGAGAGGCAGAGAGGTAGAGAGACATCAATGTATGGTTGAGTTTCACCTGCCTCCAGCCACAGACCTGACTGGAGACCTGGTTTGCAACCTGGTTATGTGCCCTGGCTGGGGAATCAAACCTGCGACTGTTGGGTTTGCAGGCTGGCGCCTTATCCACTGTGCTACCAGTCAGGGCTCTTGTTTTCTTTTGTATTATTTTTATGTCTAGTTTCTCCGTTATTAGCTCTCACTATTTTTGTAGCAGTTAGTTTATAAATTAAAACATGTATCTTTGACTTATTAAATTTAATGTAATTCAGTATATTTATAACTTCAGGGACTTTAGAATGTTTTAATTTAATTTATCCCCTCTTGCCTTTTTAAATATTATTGCTGATGTACAGGGGTAGGCAAAAGTATGTTTACAGTTGCAATTCAGTAAATGATACCACAATTAATAAATAAAAGTATAAGAATAAATTCCATTTCACATACTCACAATTACATATAAACCTTCTTTGCCTACCTGTATTTGATTCTTTCTAATGTATTAATTCTGGATACATTGTAAACCTTGTAGATTTTTCTTATTTTATACAGATACTACTCATTTACCTTTATCTACATAGTATTCCTTTCCAGTCTTTATTTCTTTCTTTATCTTCTTGCTTTGAAAAATGATAATTTTCCTTCTGCTAACAAAGACCACTTATAGCAGACCTATTCCTGATGAATACTCTTGGGTTTTGTTTGTAAATTTAACACTTCATTTCTTTAAAAGTTTTTTTGTATTAATTGATTTTAGAAAGAGGGAGGGAAGGAGAGAGAGAGAGAGACAGAGAGACAAACAGTAATCTGTTGTTCCACTTATTTATGCATTTATTGGTTGTACGTGCCCTGACTGGGGATTGAACCTGCACCCCTGGCATATTGGTACAATAATCAGCTGAACTACCTAGACAGGGCTACAATTTTGTTTCAACTTCATTTGTGAGAGATAGTTTGACTGGAATTAAAATTTTAAGTTTGGTAACATTTTCCCCTGGCATTTTGAAGATATAATTTTATTATCTTTAGTTACTATTGTTAGTTTTACTGTTGCTCATCCCAAAGTAATGTGACATTTTCTCTTGTTTTTAAGTTTTTCTCTTTGTCACTGATTTTTAGCAGTTTGTGTCTAGATTTAATTTTCTTTGTCTTTATCCTGCTTCATATTTGTAACACTTTTGAGTCCATGGCTTAATATCTTCTTTCTGTTTTTGAAAAATAATTCTCAGACATTGTGTTTTAATTTTGTTTCTTGCTCTATTCTGTCTCTCTTCTTAAGAGACTATAATTATACATATTAAACTTTATTCCCTTACATCTCTTACACTCTTTTTCATATTTTTCACTCTCTTTAGTTGGATATTTCCTTCTGATACAGCTTCTGGTTGGTTAGTTCTCTTCTTTAGCTGGGTTTATTTTGCTTTTTAACCTATTCATTAAATTCTTAATTTCACTTACTGGATTTTTTTTTTTAAATTTTACAGTTTTGTTGATTTCCCTTTATAGTTTTCAGGTCTTTGCTGAAAATTCTCCATGTTGCCATTTACTTTTTAAAACATAATACTTAGTTGTTTTAAAATCTCTACATAAGAATTCTACAACAAAAATAAAATTAAAAAAAATCTAATATCTGTATCTATGTAGGTCTATTTCTATTATCTTTAATTATTTTGATATTTAGTTAAATTTTTGTCATCTTTGTTACCTATAGATGAATGATGGTTACTATATATAAAACTTATAGAGATAATTTGAATCTCTGGATGATACCTTACTTCACCAAGGACTTACATTTATTTCTAGTATGAAGGTAGCCTATGATTCCTTTATAGGTCGAGCAGATTCAAACCTGGGCTTCAGTTTCTGTAAGAGCTCTTTTATTTAAAATTCATACTTTTCAGTATTTCATTAAATGCATCAGGTTGATATTGGTTTTAAGTGTATAGTTCTACAATAAACCATCTGTATATTGCATTGTTCAACACTCAAAGTCAAATCTCCTTTTGTCAGCATACATTTGACTTCCTTTGTCTTTTACTACCTTCCACTTTCTACCCTTCCCTTTGGCAACCACCATATTATAGTCTGTGTCTGTGAGTTTTTGTTTGTCTTATTTGTTCATTTATTGCTTTCAGTTTTATATCCCACGGGGGTAAAATCATATGGTTCTTGACTTTTTCTGTCTGACTTATTTTGCTTGGCATGATATTCTCAAGATCCATCTATGTTGTTGCAAATGCCAGTATTTCATCTTATGGCTAAATAGTATTTGATTGTATCTATGTACCACATACTCTTCATATGGAAGGGCACTTTGGTTGTTTCCATGCCTTGGCCACCATGTATAATGCTGCAATAAATGTAGGGGTATGTATATTTTAAACAATAACTATTTTTAAATGTTCTGTGTGAATATCCAGAAGAGGGATTGCTGGATCCTATGGTAAATATATTCTTAATTTTTTGAGGAACCACCATACTGTTTTTCATTTATAGAACTTTTTATCTTAGAACACCAGATTATACATTCTTCTCTATGGCACATGAAACATTTTCAAATGTAGAATGTATGCTGACACAAAACTGGCCTCAATAAATTTGAAATCATGCCAAGCATGTTCTCTGGCAACAATGCTCTGAAATTGGAAATCAATGACAAAAAGAAACTAGGAAAAACAAATATGTGAGGATTATTGTGTCAAAGGAGAGAACAAAAGATAGAGACAAATGACAATTTTAATAAAACAGATCAAAAATTTGGGACACCCTGGCTCGTAGCACAGTGGATAAGGCATCAGCTTGCAAACCCAAAGGTAACTGGTTTGATTCCCCAGCCAGGGCACAAAATCAGGTCTCCAGCCAGGTCCATGACTGGAGGCAGGTGAAAGGCAACCATACATTGATGTTTCTCTCCCTCTCTGCCTCTCTCCCTTTCGCTCCCTCTAAAAAATAATAAATAAAATCTTTTGAAAAATTAAAAAAATTTGGGATACTGCAAAATGATAATAAGAAGGAAGTTTATATCACTACAGGCCTATGTCAAGAAACACAGAAAAATCCCAAATAAAGCCCTGGCTGGTGGCACAGTGGATAAGGCACCAGCCTACAAACCCAAAGGTCACTGGTTCCATTCCCAGCCAGGGCACATAACCAGGTTTGCAAGCCAGGTATCCATCCAGCCAGGTCCATGGCTGCAGGTATGTAAAAAGCAACCATACATTGATGTCTCTCTCCCTCTCTGCCTCTCTCCCTTCCCCTCTCTCTAAAAATAATAAATAAAATATTTAAAATAAAATAATATCAATCAATAAAAATTAAATAAAAAGAGGAAAATTCCAAAAAAAAACAGCCTAACATTACACCTTAAAGAACTCTAAAGAGAAAAACATATGAAATGCAGAGTCAACAGAAGGAAGGAAATAATAAGAATTAGAACAAAATTAAATGAAATAGAGAACAAAAAGACAATAGAAAAAATAAACTCAACAAAAAACCTGTCCTTTGAAAAGAAACTCTACAGCTAAGGCTTCATAAAGAAAAAAAGAGAAAAAAACTCAAACAAAATCAGAAATGAGAAAGGGGACATTACGGTGGACACCACAGAAATACAAGTCATCATACAAGAATACTATGAAAGACTATATGCCACCAAATTCAATAACCCAGAAGAAACGGACACGTTCTTAGAAATATATAAGCTTTCTAAACTGAATCATGAAAAAGTACAAAATATAAATGGCCTGATCAACAGTAAGGAAATTGAAGCAGTTATTAAAAACTTCCCAGAGAGGGGAGCAAAAAGGGGATGGATGTAATACAACAATAAAATCAAAAAAGAAAAAACAAAAAAAAACCCTTCCCAAACAATAAGATTTTCAGGACCAGGTTGCTTCACTACTGAACTCTACCAGATATTCAAAAAAAAGATTTAATACCTATCCTCAAAATCTAGCAAAAATTTGAAGAAGAAATAATACTGCCTAACACATTTATGAGGCCAACATTAATAACCCTGATACCAAAACCTGGCAAGGATAACACATACACACATACTACAAACCAATATCTCTGATGAATACAGATGCAAAAATTCTAAACAAAAAATTAGCAAAATACAACGTACATTAAAAAGATAAATACATCACAACCAAATGGGGTTCATTTCAGGGGCATACTATGAATGGTTCAACCTATTCAAATATATCAATGTGATATGCCACATTAACAAACTAAAGAATAAAGTCATGTTTGTATTTTTATTTTGTTGAGTTTGGGCTTTTTAAGGTATATTTTATTATTTATGCTGTCACAGTTGTCCTGATATCTTTTGCCTTTGCCCCACTCTACCTGGTAGTCCCCTTCCCTCCAGAAATCTTCCCCATCCCCCTCTTAGTTCATGGCCATGGTTGGTGCATATAAGTTCTTTGGCTTTTCTATTTCCTTTACTATTTTTAATGTTTCCCCGTCTATTCTGTATCTACCAATTATACTTCTTAATCTCTGTACCTTTTCCTCCATTCTCCCCTTTCTCCCACTCTGTTGATAACCCTGTATATGATCTCCAGATCTATGATTCTTTCCCTCTTCTAGTTGTTTGCTTAGTTTGTTTTGTTTTTGTGTTTTAGATTCAGGTGTTGATAGTTGTGAGGTTGTTGTCATTTACTGTTCATATTTTTAATCTTTTTTCTTAAATAAGTCCCTTTAAAATTTCATATAATAAGGACTTGGTGATGATGAACTCCTTTTACTTTACCTTGGGAAGAACTTTATCTGCCCTTTCATTTCAAATGATAGCTTTGCTGGATAGAGTAATCTTGCTTGTAGGCCCTTGCTTTTCATCACTTTGAATACTTCTTGCCTGCAAAATTTCTTTAAAGAAATCAGCTTGTAGTCATATGGGAACTCTTGTAGGCAACTCTTTTCTCTTGCTGTTTTTAAGATTCTCTCTTTATCTTTAAACTAGCATTTTAATTATGATGTGTCTTGGTGTTGTCCTCTTTGGATCTGGCTTGTTTGTGACTTTCTGTGCTTCCTGGACTTGTATGTCTATTTCCTTCACCAAATTAGGGAAGTTTTCCTTCATTATCTTTTCACGTAAGTTTTCAATTATGTCTCTTCCTCTTCTTCCTATGATTCAGATGTTGGTACATTTAAAGTCCCAGAGTTCCTAAACCTCTCCTCATTGTATTAAATTCTTGTTTCTTCATTCTGTACTGGTTGACTATTTCTGCCACCTGTTCCAATTGACTGATTTGAACCCTGGCTTCCTTTCCTTCACTATTGATCTCCTGTGAATTTTTATTTATTTCACTTAGTGTAGCCTTGATTTGTTCTCTGATATGTTTGCCATACGCAGTCATTTTCCTGAGCACTCTTACCACCAATGTTTTGAACTTTGAATCTGACAAATTGGCTATCTCCATTTCTCTTAATATTTTTCCTGAAGTTTTGATTTGTTTTTTGTTTTTTTTTTTTCATTTGCGTTATACTTCTTTGCCTTCTCAGTTTGGCAGTCTGCTTATGTTTGCCTCTGTGTCTTAGGTAAAGCTGCTGCCCCTGTTATGTTGTAAGGGGCAGAGCCTTTGATATTCATCGATGTGGGGCAACCAGGTTCACCGCCTTGTGGTGCTATATATTGGGGAGGGATCAGAGAGAAAACTTGCTCTGCACTACCCCCTGCCCCCCGCCCCTTTCAGTTATTTCACTTACTTCTCATACGTGACTAACACACCTGTATCTGCTGTCCTGGTGATGATTCTGAGTGGGTGAGTTGGCATATGTCCTAGGACATGGGGCCCTCTCCTGGGGAGATCAGCAATTTCTTCTGCAACCCCACCCTCCACTGATTTTCATAGTCAGAAGCTATAAGGGTTTATTTTCTTGGCACTGGAACTATGAGCTGCATGATTTAGCCTGACACTAGGATAGCTCCCTAGGTGTCCCTCTTGGCTTTTATCCACTACACGTGAACGCAGGACCACTTGTGTGCCAGCTTCAGCCACTGCCTTACCTCTGCCACACTGCATCCTCTCAGCACTGGCTCCTTGTCTTCACTTCTTCCCCCCATCTGGTTGAATATTTCTTTTTAAATCCTTGGTTGTTTGGCTTCCATACAGTTTTATTTTCTGGTAGTTCTGGTTGCTCTTTGTTTTATGAGCCTTCTTATGGTTGTACAAGGAGGCAAATCCATCTTGGCCAGAAGTCTCAGACTTTTTTCCACTTTAGTATGAAAAACTTATGAAGTTAAAATGTAATTTGGATCTGCATTTGTTTTATTTATTAAAAGAGCATGAAAAAAATCTTGGGGAAGAAAATAGTTCAGTTATACTTGTTGTAATGTGTCTTCTCCTTTCAGGAGTGTAAGTTCCAAGAGGGAAAAATGCATCTCAAGAGTTGCCATATAAAAGGCATTCAATAAATATTTTTCAATGAATTAAGTGAATAATTAATAAGTTTTCTAATGCTCAATTGTTATGAATACATTTTACTTTTACCGATGACATTATATATACATAAATACACACATATTTAAGAGCTTTCATTTTTGTATTTATCACTTTCATTTGGGATGTTTCTCTAGATTGTATTTTTTTCAATTAAATGTTTATTGCTAATGACATTTTTTCATGGGTTTTCTATAGAAACATGGTCACACATTATAAAGAGAAGCAATATGACATTTTCTACTCATGTGGAAAGAGCAATTACCCTGAACTAAGCATAATGTTTAATACCTCTGCATCTTTCTGATGGTTTTCATGAATTGTTCACTATAATTTGGCTGCTTTATTTTTTTCTTGTATTGGGGAATAAGAGGGAAACATTTATTGAGTGCCTACTATGTAGTAAGTGTTTGCTGTGCATATAATTACCTTTATACCTTCATTCCCACAACAATCTCGTGTAGAAGGGACTGTTAGCATCCATATTTTAATAGACCAGGTTATAGAGCTCAAGGAGGTGACACAACTTCCCTGTGTCACAGCTCCCAGTGATAGAGTCTGACTCTAAAGCCACAGTGTGCCTCTCTGCCACTGAATCCACTCTGGGTCATGCTCACCGCCTCCCATTCATCAGCCTGTTGCTTCTATCTTGCCTCATCTTTCCCTCTAATTCATTGCTTTACACACATTCCTTTATTCAGCTATTTGACAGGAATGCCTAGCTAAGCAGTTTGGTGTTCAGTAAGTGATTTTTGCTGCTGAGCTTTTGAGCAGAAGACTGGTTATCCAAGGAACAGAGAAAAGGATGCATTACAGGTACAGGGAGTTAGAGTTCTGGGAGTGGACAGGTGATAGGAGTCTGCTTGTATAGTAAAAGAACGCCCTCCCTCCAAGTGCCTGGAACCTGTGAACATGCTACCTTACAAGAGAAAGGGTCTTACACATATGATGAATCTACAGGGAGGATGTCTGGGTTTATCCAGTTGGGCCCAAACTAATCACTTGGATCCTTATAAACAGACAACTTATGGCTATGGTCAGGGGGAGATGTGAGTGTAGAGGTACAATTAGAGAGATGCAACATTGCTGGCTTTGAAGATGAAGGAAGGCACGTAAGTGCCAAAAGGGACAGGCAGCCTCTAAAAATTGGGAAAGGCAAGGAAAGGAGTCCTTCTCCAGAGTCACCAGAATGGAATGCAGCCCTGTTGACACTTTGATTTTAGCCCAGTGAGACCATTTCTGACTGAATTAAACTTGCGTTGTTTTAATCCACCAGGCTTGCGGCAATTTGTTATAATAGCAGTAGAAAACTAGTATCAGGAAAGGCTTAGAATACAGTGAATGAGACAGTAGGGATTTCAACCCCTGCTCAGAAAACGTCCTCCTTTCCAAAACATCCTATTTCAGCTTTCTTTCCCAGTTCTTCAGGTTCTACGTGACCCACCCATGTTGCATTCTCAGTGGTGTCCCTTCTAATTCAACTCTGGTCAGACCATCCTCTTCTCTACTTCCTGAATCAGCTATGCCCAGTTTCCTCTATGCACATGATGTTTGCTTCCCAGGAAATTACTCCTCTTCCATTGTTTTCCTCTCTGATCCCTGTCTTTTCTGATCAGCTTCAGCACTGATGACTAGGACACCCAATTAATACTCTGTTATATTTGTACATGTATCTGTGCTACACTGGACCAAATTTTCTTTGTTTTTTTTTGTTTTTTTTGTTTTTTAAATTTTATTGTTGTTGTATTACATCCATCCCCTTTTTGCTCCCCTCTGTCCCCCTCCCCACCAACCCATTCCCCCCAAAGTCAATCCCACCCGTTGTCCATGTCCATGGTTCCTTTATACTAGGTTCTTGTCTAAGCTGCTCCCCTTCTTTGCCTCTACCTCCCCCCTCCCCCCAACCCCTTTCCCCCTGACCATTGAAGGCCTATTCCTTGTATTCATATACTT
>PVIW01009344.1:0-52591 GCA_004026585.1 Noctilio leporinus
GGGTTGGGGGGAGGGGGGAGGCAGAGGCAAAGAAAGGGAGCAGCTTAGACAAGAACCTAGTATAAAGGAACCATGGACATGGACAACATGTCCATGGGATTGACATTGGGGGGAATGGGTGGGTGGGGAGGGGGACAGAGGGGAGCTAAAAGGGGATGGATGTAATACAACAACAATAAAATTAAAAAAAAAAAAAAAACAACTCCCTGTCCCAAAACCAAACTAGCCCAACTGAATCAAATATTATTCTTTCCAAGTTCAGAAATAGTTTTCTGCTCTACTAGATTCAGAATTGCAATATGCAATTCAGTGACACTGCTGCAGAGCAGCTCCCTAAATTCATGCATTGATTTGATATTTAAGTTTATTCCATGTTTTCTGCTCTTCACAGCCTGTGTTTTTCAGAGCTCATGGAGTCTCTGGAAGAGGTTTGTGTGACTGGTAAGAGTAGGTCTATGAAGGTGGAGTAAGAGTTTTCTATCAGGTGCAGCTTCAAAGCATTCTTTGCTCCAACATTACATAGAGCTGACATTTCTGTTTGCAGCTAATGTTATACCCCTCACCCTCAGCCAAGATAGCTGCAAGGCAGCTGCATCAGCGGTACCCATGTCTTCTGCAGATAAAGTCTTTATCATTGTTTTTGAAATACTTGGCATGAAAAGTTCAACTGTTTTCAAAATTCATTTATATTATCACAAGAATTTGAACATTACATTTGCCATTTAAAGAAAAGAAAGAATTGTTAGTCTTTAATATAATTTCAACCGTTGTAAACTTCAAAATGGTTATAAAAATATTTAGACACTTTACTTATGTGAACAAAGTTTCTCTTTGATTATGACAATGAAGAATTTAGAGAGGTTAGACTTAAGTCTTGATCAGGAGTTGATAGTTGGCATTTCAACTATAAATTTTTATATTAAAGGTTATAGTTATGAAGGAAAATTTATAAAAATCTGAAATTTTGAAAAACATGCTGTTTATACAAATTTAATGTCTCTAAAACTATTTTCAAAATTACAAGTGTAAGTAATGGTATTTTTAAAAATTAGGCCCCAAATAGATACCTTCACATTCTTTTTAATTTATCCCAAGGTATCTTGCAACACTATAATTTTTTAATATGTGCCATGACATGAAAATATTTGAGGAGCACCAAGTTAGGAGGCTGTTTCAGTAGTTAAGGCAAGAAATAATAGTGGCTTGAATGTAGATAGTGGCCATAGGGATTATAGATAAATGGATAAATTTGAGAGATTTTGAAGGAAAGAACTGATGGGATTAGTGATTGACTGTATTTTGGAGAGGGAGATGAAAGAAAGGATGATGTAAAGAGTGATTCCCAGATTGCTCACTTGCTAGAAACTTGGAAGAAGCAAGGAAAACTGGAACAAGGTTGGAGAAAAGAGAATAAAGAAATCAATTATAGACATGTTGAGCTAGAGGTACCTGAGAGGCTTCCAAGTGTAATTATCAAGTAAGCAGTAGTCTTAGGGGAAAAGATGGAGATGCAAAAAGATACTGACCTGCTGATGATAATTTAAGTCATGGAAATGAATTAGATGACCTCGGGGAGATATGTAAAATGAGAAAGAATAGGACTTAAAACAGAACCTTATGGAATAATTAAAAAAAAATTTTATTGTTGATGTATTGCATCCATCCTCTTTTTGCTTCCCTCTGTCCCCCTCCTCAGGGAATAATTTTTTTTTAAGGCATGGGTGGAGGCAGATGAATTACCAAAAATTTTGTGGAAAACTAAAAATGGTGTTTAGAAACCAAGATAAAGGGTGCTGCACTATTAAATTCCTCCAAGGAGTTAATCACAAGAAACACTCAACAGTATCCATTGGATTTGAGGCTTGCCTCTTGAGGTCGTTGTGTCCATGTGTGGGTGTGTAAGGTTCCTTGCAATATAGAATTCAGTCCAGAGTAGAAGGAGAGGGGTATAGGTTAGGAGCTGACGGCTAGCTTTGTTCATGCCACTACGTCCTGGTGAAGGTAATATTGTTGAGGTTTAGAACTGATAAATATGTAGACATACAGTATTGTGAGCCTCTGTTTATATTGCTCTCTGCAAAAACTAGGGAAATGCCTATTTTTACAAGTGTTAGATTTTTATTCCCATGTATTAGTGGTCTGCAGGTAAGATGTTCCCAGCTTTAGTTTGCAATTTTCCAAATTTCCCATAGATGTCTCTATCTTATCATTTAGGTCTCAGCCCAGTCAGCACCCCAAAGGTAATGACATTAGCTTGTTCTAGCTCTCCACCCCTTTTCTTTCTATTCATTACTCACTTTTATTTTGTTTCTAGCCATTTACCTACCTGACATAATTTAAAATTATTTGCTGCCTTATTTTCCGTCCTCCTGCTCTCTTCCCACTCTTGTCCATTGAACGTTTGTTCCACAGGGACACTGATGATAAGCATTGTGTTCATTACTGTTTCTTCAGGATTTAAAACAGCACCTGAACTCAATAACTACAATAATTTTCTGTAATGTAAATGAGTACATTTAAAGTAAATGCTATTTAATATATTTCAGATGTAAGGAATGGGTTACCCAAGTATTTTTTATAATATTATTGAGGGAAGATTGAATAAGTAGCCAAATTGGTATATAAGTAGCATACCAATCATCATGGAGACTTCTTAAGTATTTGAGAGTTTTGAAAATGTTTTGTTCTCCTGGGCAATTTAAATCTCTTCATTCTTAAAATTACTAATTTTTAGGGTTCTTCAAGATTTTGCAAGGGTAAACTTCAGTTCCTCTTTCTAAATACACACTATTTAATCCATTTGAATTGTTTGTTCATTGAAGTTTAATAATAAAATGTTATTGTGACACTAATGATTGCTTTTAAAAATAACATTTTCACTAAAATTAACAGACAAGATATTTTTACTTTTGAGTTTCTAAGGCAAGCTTAATATATCACAATGTACTCAGCATCAGTTTTTAAAAGGAGAATTTTAACCCGTTAAAAACATATTTCAGGAATAAAAGTAACCTTGGTATAGTGTTCTTCACTAATCCCCTTCCTCAGGGCTTCTCCCTCCTGTCCTGATCACATCGGAACGGCCCCATCTCCGAAGTACCATGTTGGGGTTAAGATTTCAACATGAGTTAGAGGGCTGGGAGAATACTTGTCTGCAGTGAATGTAATAAGTTCTTTTATCAGTTCTAGTACTATATTTGCCTATTTTAGATTTTCTATGGAAGCAATAATGTCATCTGTGAATAAAGGGCTCTTTATATATAAAAAAAGTATTCTTCACTACAAAAGCACATTCATTAAATGTATTTCAAAAACTCATGTGTCCAATCAACGTTCTTACAATAGATGGTCTTTCCCAGATGAAATTCCAGAAGCAATCTGGCTTCATTTACAGGAATAAATAAGAGTGTTTCATCTCACACAGCCTCAGGGAGTCACAAATTAAAACTTTCCACTAAAATGGATGCCATCTACTATTCATTATTTCAATAAACAAACCACTCCACTCTGCTGAAGTTGCAATCAGAGTAAGGGATATATAGTGCTTGAAACCTGCAAAGCTGAGAGAACCTACTTTGCATTCTTATTTGTAAGCAGCCCATTTCACATCTTCCCCTGAGTTCCTCAGCACCCCACAGAGCTACTCTCAGTGGTATAAAGCTCCATTAAGTAAGTAGAGGCTCCCCATTTAGAAGCCATCTCTGGAAATTCAAAGTGTTCTGAGAAGGAAATTGGTACTATCAAGATTAAGGTATTAATGAAAAGTTCTGTTAAATTTCTGTTGGTATGCTAATTAATCTAAAAGTTGTTTATCAGTTCAATTATGTAACACACTTAAACTTTAATGTATGGTGCAGAAAAGGTATTAGGGTCTTTCAATTATATGCAGAGGCATTCAGAACATTAAGGGAACTAGTTGAAACAGAACATCATCAAATGGTGTTTTAGTGTGATCTTTGATATTCAACTCTTCTATCATTTGATAAGTTTGGGAAATCAATATTTAGTGCTCAGCTATTTGAAGAAGTATTAGAAGATGTTCAGGAAGTGAATTATGACAACTGTTTAAGGGAGCCTCCTACCTAACATGCAGAAGGCTATTAGCATGGATTTAAACCAGGCTGGTAGTTTGAGCTTGAATTGTTAAACAAGGAAATAATTAATAAATTTTTAATACTTCAAGTCTAACTGTAATGTTACTATTGAGCTAAATAAGTTATACTATGTAAGTTATGCTATATTCCTATCATCAAAATACTTTTGTGTTGTAATTAGGGATATGACTCATCAATATTGTAAACTATTAAAATATCAACCTCTCTCCAAAGCTTAATGTGGAACTTAAATGAATGGTATAGTGCCTAGAATGTACATGTTGCTTAAAGATGTTAATATGAATGAATTCTATATAGAGGAACTTAAATAGATGACTTGATGTACAAGTTAGCCTCAGCTTGCAGATCAGCCGGTATTACACCTTGAGACTCTGATTTAGTAGGTCTAAGATGTGACTGAGGCAGCCTTAGTTTCTATTTCATAGTGCAGTCAGAGGTCAGAACCATTAGTGTCATATATAGGCAGTGGCATATATTTAATAAATTTTAACTCATTTTGAAGAACTAAAAATTATTGATACTGTTTTAATTTTAGGCTCATTTTTCTGTTGTTTTAAAAGAAAAAAGTTGATGATGCTAATTCTGTTCTGATTTATAATACATTTCTTTTGACTGAAGTTGAAGTTCAGTAGAATCTGTGGACAATTCACCTTGTTTAGGACAACTTGACCTTTTCTATAATCTTTGGTTTTATAAATTCAGTAACTCAACTTTATTTGGTTCACTCAAAGTGATGAGTGCATCAAATATAATGTTATGCTGCAAGACATTAAGAAGAAATTGATAATTTGGTAAGGATGAAAAGTAGTAAATATTACCATTCAGTTTATGTTAGGGTTTTAAATCTCTATATTTCTTTAGAGATTTATTCTAGTAAATGCTTCTGATTTCCTTGATAAATGGCAATTGCCTGAGGCATGTCATTATCCTGAGCCAAACTAGATGAAATTCATAGCCTAAAGGGAAATTTCATTTTGAGATCAAATTAAACAATTCTTGATAGATCTAAATGAGAATAAGTTTTATACTCCTAATTTATCCAGATAATTTAAAACTTAATCAATATAAACCATCTTCATTGAAATTAATCAATAGTATATCGAATTGACACATGGTAGTTATTAAACTAACAAAAATGAAGTCATCATTGTTTTCAGTTTCTTAAAATATTGCTTATTTTAGCTTGCTCAGAATTGATTTCTACTTTTTTCTAAAAGACTCAATATTAACTTTTAATAACCCTCAGATTGATGTCCTTTGGAAAACAAAGAATACATTATTTCCTGTGTCTCTAGTTTAATTTGTAAAGAAAAATAGGTATCAGAAATGATAATTCATCTCCAATTGAAACATATTGAACCAGCATACCAGACGATTTCTGAAAGAAACACAATTTAGCTGCAGGATCATAATAAGATGTAAAATCTGTAATAAAAATTTAGTTTTGAAATTCCATTAGATCATGAGAAAAAATGTGGGACATTTAGGATATATAGAGAGCAAGAAGTTAAATACTACTTCTTTCAAGATGTTTTAAAGACTTTTTTACTTTAGATGTTTATTATATAATTATGTTTATATTAGGGGGAAATTGTTAGGGTTTAATCTGTCATTTTTGATAATCTATGGCTAAAACAGAGTATATGACTGCCTCATACAAAATAAGTCCGGCATCAAAGTTATCCCTTATTGTAAAAAATGAATTAAAAAAAAATTTAGAATTCAGAGCTCAGTGTAAGTGGGCTGCTACGACTGTGTGTGGTGTTCTGGTGTATCTGTTCCTGAATAGCTCAGTCATAAATTATTTATTCACTACTTCATCAAGCAATAGTGATTTATTGAGTACAGACAGTGGTAGCCACTAACTACTGTATAGTACCCTTAAAGGCTGTTGAGCCTGGTTCTAAGAAGTTGTAGTGAATAATTTAAATGAGAGTAAGTTTTACATCTTATATATCCAGGTAATTTGAAACTTAAAATAAGCCATCTTAGCCCTGGCTGGTAGCACAGTGGGTAATGTGCCAGCCTGCGAACCCAAAGGTCGCCGGTTCGATTCCCCAGCCCGGGCACATAACCAGGTTGCAAGCCAGGTCTCCAGTCAGATCTGTGGCTGGAGGCAGGTGAAAGGCAACCATACATTGATGTCTCTCTCCCTCTCTGCCTCTCTCCCTTCCTCTCTTCCTAAAAATAATGAAATAAAATCTTAAAAAAAAAATAATAAGCCATCTTCATGTAAAGAAAACCACTAGGACATTTGAATTGATACACGGTACTTAACTAAAAACAAAAATGGAGTCTTTTTATTTTCATATTCTCTTTTTTACTATAGGGCTTCTGCTATGTACCAATAGCTGTTACTTGCCTGGTGTAGCAGACTCTATGGGTGTCTCATCCTCTCAGATTCTCTTACTAATTTCCATGCATGCTAGCTTGACTTCTAAGGGCCAGCAAATGTATCTTTTTTTGGGAGCTAACCTTGGGTTTCTAAAACCTACTTTGTCCACATGTTTGGGCAGGCTGAAAGTGTGCAGGAATTAATGTCCCTCTGGTTGATGGTGCTTAACCCAGAGACCTATGGTGTAGAGATATAAATACTCAGATTCTTCACCCCTTTGCTGGAATAATTCTAGAGCTTTCTCATGGTGTCCACTGGCGTAGTTACCTTACTAATGCACCCTGTATTGGCTGCCTTTTCTTTTCTCCATTACCTTCCCGTCTCCTTGTCAGTCACTGTCCCAAATATAAACCAAGTGTCCTCAATTGTTGTCTCAGGATTTGCTTCTAGGGCAAACCCAACTGAGAACTTGGTATTTTGCAAAAATCCAGATAAAATCTTCGTTGTGGCAATGCAACCCTACTAAATACATGGAGTGGGTAGGGTTTTGTTTCTTTTTCAGGACTGAAACGTTAATATACCCCATCATTTGAATGGCAATTCTTACAGGGTATTATATTTGATTGTAGATTCATATTTATATAAATGCTATACTGGATTAACTGGTTTCACTTTGAGATCAAATAATCTACCAAAGTGTTGACTTTAAATAATGGAAATAACAGGGTAAAGTGGTTATGCATGCCATATGTTATTTGGATGAAACTTATTGAACTTATCTACTATGTGTCAGGTGTTCTAGATTTTAATGATACAGCAATGGATAAGATTAATGATTATTTAGTTTTAACATTCTGTCTTCATGGAAGCTTAAAATTGAACTTATTTTGTTTCTAGCTATGTGTACATGATGTTCTTGCAAATGCATTATGCTATTCTTGCAGATACTAATAATTTTTAATAGGTTATTATACTCAATGTGTTTAAATTTTACTCCCAGTATTCACATTGTAATACTCATAGTTGTAATATATTTCCTGTTATACTTTTTCATAGTGATGTAGCTTACTAATTTTGCATTTATGATAAGTCTACTTAAGTCTTTTTTTTCTCTTCAGTTTGAGTCATTCTTCTATTTCAAGAATCCTGATTCAAGAATACCTTTTTATTACTGTAGAATTTGTTTCAGGTTCTATGGTCTATTTTATTATTCCAGTAATGTCTCATTAAGATTAGTATTTCTCAATGTTCTCATATTTGCTTCTGTCATATTTACACTTAAATTAAAAAATTTTTAAGTATAAAAGGCTCATAACTGAATACACTTTTTAAAAAAGATTTTATTCATTATTTTCAGGGAGAAGGGCAGGGAGGGAGGAAGAAAGGGAGAGAAGCATTAATGTACGGCTGCCTTTCACCTGCCTCCAGCTAAGGACCTGGCTGAAGACCTGGCTTGCAACCTGGTTATATGCCCTGACTGGGGAATTGAACCAGTGACCTTTGGGTTCGAAGGCCGGTGCCAATCCACTGAGCTATTCCAGCCAGGTGAATACATTTTTAATTAAGGAAATAAGTGGTTGAAAATCACAGATAATTATTAATACTATAAGGCACAGTATCTACCAGTTTGAAATAAGTACCACATTTAGCATTTCACATTGTAGCAATTTTCATCTTAATTTATAAAATATTAAGTTAAAACTTTCTCAGAAATGCATAAAATTCTTATAAATGGTTATTGCTTTCCTGACATATGTCATGGTAAACATTTATAAATTAATAAAAGCTAGGTTTTGGTTTTTTTTCATGTTCATGAACTGGATTGGAGTGTTCACTTAAAATTTGCTTTCAGTTGAACCTGGAGGAAACTTAGCAGAAAGTTTATATACATAGAATCTATTATTTGAAGATTTGTAATATAATATATATGCTCCTTTGAAAAAAACAATTGTTAGCCATTCTCTACTTTTAATAGTCTTTGTACATAGAAATTATTCTTACCAGTCTGTAGTTGGCTTTTTATTTATCCACCTCACATTATTTTTCTCCTTCTGACATAAGCATCTTGGTTTTCTTTGGAGAATGAGTCCTCTCTGCACTTGGGATTTCAGGTGAATTAACTATTCCTCCCTTCAGTGGTGGGAACACCAACTAGTTGTGGCCACGAAGAACAGCACATCCCTTTGTCCACAGTGATTGGTTCAGGAGTAGATATGTAAACCATGTCAGGGCAATCAGAGCTAATAGACTTCTGTTAGCACTGTGGGGAAGATGCATTCTCTTTCTGCTAGGGTTGATAGACTATTTGTCTGCATACCTGGAGCTTAGTAATAGCCCTTTTTCACAATTTAGGAAGAACTTGCTTGAGAATAAATCCCATAAAGAGAATTTTATAGCATGGATGAAGGGAGATAGCATCCAATGACAATGCCTAAGCATCTAGATCCAGTGGTACTTAAGTATCCACCCCTGGACTCTTAACATGAACCATTGAGTTCCAGCTCTTCCACCAACTTGCCCACGACCCCTTTACAGTTTACACTTTTTTTTCTCATTTGCAACAATAGACCTCCTAATACTTATATCAATTGTATAAAACCATTGTTCTCCCTTTCCCAGTAAGATTTTTTTATCAAAACACCAAATAAATAGACTTGTTTCAAAAGCCTTTATGCTTTTGGGGTATATGCTAGAGAGTTAAGCTTTTCTTTACCATGAGGCAATAAGATGTGTCTGTGGTGTAAAAACCATAGTTAGATGCATAAAGGGGAACAGAGCCATTAAACTCTGAGTATGACCTAAGTTTGCAATCATATAGCAGGCCTATTGTCCTTAGAGATACACTGTTTATTCAACAAATGTTTTATTTTAGGCAGTGAGGAATACAGATAAAAATTCCTGACATTTGGAGCTGACATTCTTGTATATTTCCAGAAGACTTGGTACCCAGAATTGGAGCTATTTCTGGAGCAGGTGGCACTCAGGAAGACTTCATTTCTCTATGTAAAACCCATTGGTTTCCCATTATACTTAAATAGAATTCAGAGGCTTTAGCATGTTTACCAGGATTGCGAGGATCTGGCCCATGCTCACTTGTCTGAAACCTAATCCAAAGACTTACACACCCTTGCTACTCCAGTGTAGTGGACTTGCCCCTTTCATCTAACATTAATCTGTCTGATAAACTCGCATCTTATCACCTTCATCTTGACGATTACTTCCACCAGACACCTCACCTGTCACAATGTAAATGACACTTCTTCAGAGATACTACCTCCCCACCCAATCTAAAATGGATCTTTTAAATAATGAACAAACCTATTTTCACAGTACAATGGATCTTTTTAATATTCTGATGAATAAACCTATTTTCACAGCATATACACGCACACACACACACACACACATTTGTTTTTAGTGTTTATTTAAAGATTTTATTTTATTATTTTTAGAAAGAGGGGAAGGGAGAGAGGCAAAGAGGGAGAAAGACATCAATGTATGGTTGTGTTTCACCTGTCTCCAGCCACAGACCTGACTGGAGACCTGGCTTGCAACCTGGTTATGTGCCCTGGCTGGGGAATCGAACCTGCGACCTTTGGGTTCGCAAGGCCGGCACCTTATCCACTGTGCTACCAGCCAGGGCTGTTTTTAGTGTTTATTTAATATCTCTACACCACTGTAAGCTGTTTGAGGTCAGAGAGTATATATATTTTGTTCACTACCAAATTACTCACTGGTTGGCATAGTGCCTAACACATTGTAGGAACTTAGGTATATTTGTTGCATAACTATGAGGCTTGATCTCAGGCTCCTTAGATGTAGCTTTTACTACAACCCTTTTTTTGAGCCTTTTAAGTCAAGGACCCTTTGTAGCATTCTTCTTTAGCTGTCTGTCCTGGGGTCATTTTGGTACAGCAGTCATCATCTATTTACGTGATAGGCTGGGCCTCAGACACCAAACTGGGAGAGTGACCGCAGAATCTTGATGAGATAACAGGAACCAAAACGGAAACTCTGCCATTAACAACTAGAATTTCCCAGAGCTGAAATTAAAAGGGCCGGGGTAACCCTAGAAGTCCCTAGAAGTCATTGGAGGGCATTGAATCTCAAAACTGACTCTGGACAGAAGAGGCTCAGATAGCCACATGGAAGCCAGTGATGAGACTGGGAAGATGAGCAAGTGTGTCAGCTTCTAAGCTTGTTTGTTTGGAGGGTAACGTGTGTCAGTCTGGAGTGGTACTTCAAGGTCTATCCCCAAAGTATCCCATGCAAACTTTTAATTATATTGACATTGGCTCAATACTTTCTGGACAGACCTCATATAGCTGTTGTATTTACATACTGGCTGCCTAACACCTGGAATAGCTGGATAACCAGGCAAAGACTGACCCTCCAGATGGAGAATCAATATAACCTGGGGTGTTGGGGAATGCTGGGGGAGTCTGAGGCAGGAGAAATGAGAAAGCCGTCATACTGATCTTATCTGTTCCCACCCCATTTTGGCTCTTTGTTGGTTTTATTTATTTATTTTAATTTTTATTATTAAGATTTTATTTATTATTTTTTAGAGAGAGGGGAAAGGAGAGAGGCAGAGGGGGAGAGAGACATCAATGTATGGTTGCCTTTCACCTACCTCCAGCTACAGACCTGGCTGGAGACCTGGCTTGCAACCTGGTTATGTGCCCTGTTTGGGAATCGAACCAGCCATCTTTGGATTCGCAGGCCAGTGCCTTATCCACTGTGCCACCAACCAGGGCCTTGTTGTTGGTTTTAGATGGGTGTAAACAGATTGTCTTCATCTACCATGGTCCCTTTTATATTTAAAATCTTAGATCCAAGGAATTTTTTTCCTCAATATTTTATTAATGAAAAATTTCAAACATACAGCAAACTTGAAATAATTTTACTGTGAACATCCAGATATTTACCACCTAGATTCTATTATAAATTTTACTTAGCTTGATTTATCACATCTCTATTCTTTGCCCATCCATTAACACATTTTAGTTTTTAAGATTTTCATTGATGAAAGGAAATTGCAGACATTGGTGTATTTTCCCTTAAATACTTTAGCATTCATATTATTAACAAGAATTTAATATTTTTTACATTTTTCTTTTGAGGTAAATTTTACAAATAATAAATGCACAACTCTTCAGTATACCTTTGCTAAGTTTTGACAAATGAATGCCTATATAATTCAACCCCTATCAAGATATAGAACATTGCCATCATCCTAGTAAATTTCCTCGTATTCTTTCCCTGTCAATTCCTGCTCCAAACCCCAGCAGCCAGGGTTGTTCTTTCTTTTTCCTTTTCCATTTCCTTTTCCTTTCTCCTTTCCTTTCCTTTCTTTCTCCCCATGATAGTTTCAAGACATTAATTTACATGAGTTAGTGTTATTAATGAGTCCTCAAATAATTTTTCTCCAGTAATGTGTTCTCATGAGTCAAATAGAACTCTGCTTCCAAAATTTATTTTTCAATTTAATCTTTATTGTGTTTTTTTTTTCAATTACCATTTAGCGCCTTATGCTCCTCTACCCCCAGCAATCACCACACTCTTGTACATCAACCAAAACTTGAAAGAAAGAACTTGGCACAATATCAACTTTCTAATGACTTTTTCCAGTTAGGGCCTAGTGTTATGTTATTAACTCACATTTCCTCAGGGTGCACCAGGTCTAAGGGTCACAGGGTCACACTAACAGAAAAAGAAAAACACACTATTTCTCTGGTTATTCTCTCCCCTCCATTTCCACCCCCTTTTTGTCCCCCAACCTCGTAAGTTCACTTTGAGGTCATTCTGGTCTCTTAAATTCTTACCAGTGCTTTCAGGAAGCCTCCACATGTCTCATAAGCTTGCTAACATGGCCAAAAATCATCCCCCTGTTGATAATAACTTGTTACCATCATCTTACTGGTACTCCTAGTCTCTGCTAACCTAAAAATGAATTCTTTCTCAGGAGCATCCTTGGCCTCAAAGAAATAGACCTTTAGTGGCCAGCTTCATCTTTGTATCTTTTGCTACTGTTACAAAAGCCATTTTTGAAAACTAAACCATTGATAAGGGCCATACCTTTTTTCTTGACCATTTTCCTCCAATACAATGGAAAACACTTTATATTTTATGTTGGACTTTAGCTTTCAGACATCCTTTTTTTGTGTGTTAATGTGCACACTTTAATTCATTAAAATTGACACATCCAAACTATCTTTTGTACAATGAATTTGGACTCTTCTAAACCATCTCATCAGCAACAGTGTTGAAATAATGAAAGGCTGGCACTGCATCACCTGGGGGATTTGATGTTTCACCAAAAAATGAGAGACGTGATGCATGAGCAGGCACATTGCTGTGATGAAGCTGCCAATCACCAGTTGCCCATAGCTGAGGCCTTCTAATCATCCAAATAGTTTCCACAGAGGAATGTTCAAGCTTAACTCAATATTTGATGCAAATTCATTGCTCTACTTGCTCAGGTATTTTGAATGGCACCACCACATAGTATGCAGGTGCTCACCTCCTGATGTCTACTGCCCCCACTGATTGGTAGTATAGTGAAATCATCATTGCCCACATATGGGCATTCTACTCCACTCTCTCTGGCCGGCAGGTTACATCAGAGTTGTGCAAAACATTCTCATCATATTAACAATGACTGGACTTTTTCTGGACAGGCCTCATATAACAGTTTGTAGCTCTTTGAGAAGAAAACCCAATGTTAAAGTGGTTTATTTTAATTTCCCTATTACTATTTATTATAATTAATGACAGATATATTATGTAATTATTTATCTAGTGTAGGTTTGTCCTACTGATAGATATATCCCTGAGTTTATTTTTTTCTTTTATTCATTCTTCCATGAGAATCTAGCAACTGACTAGCATTTAGATTAGTTCAATAAATATGTTGAATAGAATAATGAATTCGTATGAATGGTCCTATAGAAAAGCTACTGTGATGTTGGGTTAAAATAATGTACATTTTAAATATTGAAGGACACAGCCAAATTGCTCTCCAAGCAGCATAAATCCCATTGTTGAAGTATTTGGACAATCTAAAAAGGATATATATTTGTTGTTTTCTTGTGAAGAAATTAATATGTTTTTTAATAAATAAAAAAAGCCTGTTTATTGTGTTCAGAATGTTTGGGTTGGGAGGTATATTATATTGAGAAATTATGTTTTTAAATTTTTGAACTTGTTGCTTCTTATGGGTTGATAGTGTGGTAACTTTGAAGTAACATAAAAAATGGGTGTGTAGATTTAGTGTAGGGAATGTATTTTTGATAAAGAGAAGAATGAGTGCAAATACATGATACAAAAGCAAAAATCCAATTTTCCAACAATAAATATGAGATTAAATAAATTCTACTTTGGATAATATGGAGTCATTACAAAGAATGAGGTGGTTCTGTAGCTAATGATACAGAAAGATATTTCTATTATATTGAGGGAGAAAACTAAGGTGATATAATCCTATTTTCTTGAATGAAATACTCTGGATGGGGGTATGTGTGTGCTTACACATGCTTGTATCTTTGCCCACAGAGGGAAAGTATACAGGAGGGTACAAACCAAAATATTAACTGTTATTCCTGGGAAGTGAGGGAGTTGGAGTTGTGATACAGATTTTTAATATACTTCTGTTTTAATTGGCTTTTGTCTTAAACAACCAACTTGTATATACATTGTAATGAGTTATTTTTTATAAGGAAAAAAAGAAAGCACATGATATGTGGAAGCTGGGTGCGCTGCTCTTAAGTCTATTTGTTAGTAAACGTGTAGGAAACATTACATTTCTTATAGCAGCTCTTTATTAGATTTATACAAAATAGGTAAGGTGAGATTAGTGATTTTCTATCATTTTTAAAGTCATGGAGCCTGTTGTTTTAATGTAATCCTAAGCAGAATTCCCATTTCTGAAAATGGTAACAGAGTTAGTTGGTGGAAGTTGGTGGTGTGGAGCCTCTCTTGGTATTCTTCTCCCCTTATAATCTTTTGACAGCCCCTAGGGCTCTGCTGAACACAGTTTGAAATACACTGGTCTCTTCCTGGGATGCTTTTGATTTAGTCCTTCCTGAAGGTCAGAGGGTTATACAAGCTCTGTGATTCTAAAGCACAGAGAATAAAGAATGCCTATAGGTAACCCAGGAATTCTCTCTTGCCTCACAGAAAACATGTTTAGGATAGGAAACATTTGTGTCTTTGTGTCAAGTAAGATATTTCAAGCTGTACCATAGAAGAGAAACAGTTTTTATTTTGCATGTCTTGCCTTTGGGGCCTTCTATGCTTACTTACAATCCAGGCTTTATGATCTATGCCCCTTTTATGTCCTCAAAATGACTAAAACAGTTTTGTTAAACTGACAAAATAGGTTCTATAATTGTCTAGCTGCTCATTCAATCTGAAGTGTAACAAGACACACAACTTTAAAAAGTAAAACATTACTTTGTATTTATTTAAAAATATGCCCTTTCCAGGTCCAAGCAACTGAACAAAGAAATGCATATTTAAAAAGTGTAAATAATAGTTAATAGTGACATTTAAAACAATTTTTAAAATAATTTTTAAAATAATTATTCTTCTTTTAAGGGTTGCACATAATTTTACTTTTATTGTTTCATGTCTAACATTTAATTACTGGGATTATTTGTAATTTAGAAGCACAATTTCTTAATACTATATATGATGTTTAACTTGTTGATAAAATTTACAATTTTATTTTGATAAAAGCATGCTATTATTTGTTTAAAATAGTAGAGAAGGCATATTATCACAATTCATTCACATAGACCAAAGTTTTTTCCTGTGTCTAAATGGATTTACTAATTTTTGTTTAAAATTTGTTTAGGTCTGTGTGACTGACTATATATAGTAGAGGGGAATAAAAATACCTTAATAGAGAAGATGAAAAAATATCTCTTGAACCACAAGGTGGTACTGTGGTTCTTTTAGTCTTTCAAAACCTAAGCATAGAATTGATATTTGTCTACTTGTCTTTCTTCCCCTAATATTTTACAGGTTATCTTCAATGAGATTCTAATAAAACTGAGAAATAATTTCAAAGGAAACCTGATACTTTTAGGTTTGAGGTAACTGGCAAGCAACTAAAAATTCTCTGTTTAGTCCTCAGAGTCCCCCCCCACCCCATAGCTTTTTGCTTCCTTAAAAATAGTTCTTAAACAAAAATTTGGCTATAGTTTACAGTATTTTATTTATTCTCTTTATACTATATATACCCTGATAGTGTATATAGTAGTAGTTCTTGTTATTATAAAGAAATAACGTTATCAGACATCTTTTAAATGTTTCAGTAAGTGAGCCTATATGCATCTCTTAATTTTTAGGTAATTAGATTTTCTCTGAATTCTAACCAGTCTCAATAATTAAGAATTTTACTTAAACCTCTGTTATAGGGGTAAAATTTACAGAACATGCTTAAAAAACCACTAGCAGATCTTGTGCTGTTTCTTTTTACACTGTGTATTTCAGCTTAGTTGAAGATGAAAAAATATGTCCATATATGAGTAAGTTCGTTTTTTCTCTGTGGTAAGAATTCAAGGCGAGTAATTGCAACACTGGGTTCCGGTTTCAGCTCCCCAGTTCTGCCAGTGGGTGCTTGAGGATGTTTGCCGAGCCCTTGGCACAGATTTCTGAGCCCAGCGTGGGGGTCATAGTGACAAAGAAGCCACATGGCCTTTGCCCTCAGAGCAGCGATTATCTCAGGGGTCCCGCACAATAGAAATGAAGTGGTTGGAAGTGGGAGCGGGGCGCCAGGGGACTTCTGACTTGAGACAGCGTTTACAAGCAAGCGGAGTTCTTTTTTGACTGTCCAATTATTTGGGGCGGCCCACGGAGCGGGGCAGTGATGGAGATTATGAATAAAATTTGCTTCGGGGAACTCAGAGTCCTGGAAAAGGAAACTTCTTTCATGAATTGGTTGGCTACAATAATGAACATGCGAGGAAAATGAGAAATGAAAGAAGTAAAAGGATTCTGAGAGATTGGGGAGACAAAATCAAGGGAAACACGGGATCAAAAATGACAGCAAAAGCAAAAGAAGAGAGAGAAGGTAGAACATAGAAAGGAAAGAAACATAATCCAACCAAGGCAGACATTGCATTTTCGCCCCTGCTTACAGGGCGGGAAACATTGACTTTAAGACGTTAAGTGAGTGCTCAGCGTCACCAAATTTAGTGTTAGGACCAGGATTGTGGCGGTCCAGGATCTGGATCTAGGAAAGGACTCCGGGCGGGGCTGCAGCTTACCCGCCGAGGAAGCGCCGCGGAGACAGCTGGCGGACAGCGGTCATTACCTTCCCAAGCAAGAGTGCCTTTCAGAGGCGAGGATCCGGGTCCTCCTCAACCCTGTCTGGCCCGAGGAGTGAGGGACGAGCAGCAATGGACCCTGACCAGAAGACAGCCGCCCCATGCCTCCTCCCCCTGTGGTTTCCAGGCTCTTTCGAACCTCGGTTTCACCCGCATGGCATCGTGGGGATCCCCCTTCTCGGTCCCGCACCTCTAGCGTGGGCCAGACTCAACAATGCGCCCCAAAGGCTGCGGTGGGCGCTGCACTATATGGGTGTCTATTTAATCACATACTTACAGTCTCAGGCACTGAGCCGGGACAACGTTTCAGTGCCTTGGGGTCCCAGACTCAGACACCAGGATGGGGGGATTTACCACCTCACAGAAACTTACACGAATGTACACAAATACATAAGACCAGGGATGTGCGCCCTTCTTAGGATGTAAAAACAAAACAATCAAGGAATAATGCCCGCACAGTCTACGTTGTAAATCAATGCAGTTTCATGTTAGGAGCATTCTATTAGATGAATAGCTCCTGCCAATCCTTAGTGATTACTTAATGATTATTAATTGACGAGACACCTTTCACCCGAAAATGGCTTGTCTGCATTGTCTTTTTTCGCAGAGAACTGCGAATTAAAGTTTCTTTGTTATGGAGAACAAAGAAGAATCCAAATTATTTTAAGGAGGCTTTAGCATTTGACTTGGCAAATTGTTTTGCTGAAGATCAACCTTCAGCTCTTTGACTCGCCCCCTCTCCGTCACAGTCTCACTGCAGAGTTGTATTTGAAACAAGGCTAATGCTCAAGGCAGGTTTGGGGGCCCCCACTTTTAGCGATTAGCAATTTAGGGTTAAGAGGAGATTTAGAAGCCTACTAACTTTGACTTTCACAACAGAGGTTGATGAGGCCTGGAGAAGTTAAAGCCATGTTGGAAGTTTGTGCCAAAGCTTGGGATCCCCTGGCCCTCTGTGTGTTACTGTGGTGGTGCGGGATTGCCCCGAAAGCGGCTTGGCATCTTTCGCTCATCCTCCGTCTTGTGAGCCCAGAAAAACTCCCTTCTTGAAAGTTTGTTGAGAAGGCAATGTCTTCTTTTCATTTAAAAAATTATTTTCTTTTGCTGTCAGATTCATTCTGACATAGATCAGGGGTGGAAAAGTGTGTGGTATAGAATAGAGTCATTAGTAAATCCATCTCGTTTTTTGTTTCATTTGACAGCAACACATTAAATTAATCCCTGTCCAAAAGAATCACATTAAGGGAGCTGTCAATGCTAATCCCCAGCTCATTGTTGCTACCTAGCTCAGGGTTGATTTTAATAGGTCGCTCTGACATTTGTTTCTTCAGAGGTACAATGGTGACTTCATCCAGACCTAGATCTATTCTCACCAAAAAGTGGAGGCCTGGCAAATTTTCATAGACTCTGGATTCTCTGAGCTTCTAGTTTGGGGTTTGGTTTCTTGTTGGAAACATTGATTCACACTTAAACCTTCAACTGAGTATATATATATATACTTATAACAATAAAAAGAAAGTAAGGGGCCCTGGCTGGTAGCACAGTGGATAAGGCACCGGCCTTGCGAACCCAAAGGTCGCAGGTTCGATTCCCCAGCCAGGGCACATAACTAGGTTGCAAACCAGGTCTCCAGTCAGGTCTGTGGCTGGAGGCAGGTTAAATGCAACCATACATTGATGTCTCTCTCCCTCTCTTCCTCTCTCCCTTCCCCTCTTTCTAAAAATAATGAAATAAAATCTTAAAAAAAAAAAAAAAAAGTAAGGCAGAATCCTCCCTAAGGAAAACAAAAACCTGATATTTTAATTAAAAATAGGATGATGTATCTATTATTCTAGTTGTTTTTAGCATCCTGTATTAGTTACTACTGTTGTCTATAGATCTGATTGTATACAAACCAGATTTCAGATATGAAAAAATTATTAAAAACTAAAGTGGTTGCGAGAAGGATAGATTATATAGACTAATGCAAAGGGGAGAAGAGGCAAAGATGAAAACCCTGGAGAAATATAAGAATAAAAGATCTATAGAAAAGATGGAGGAAAAAAACAGGAAATATTCTGGCAAGGAAGAATAATATCTAAGTAGAAATTTGGACAGAAAGAATTCAGGCAGTACAGAACCTAGGAAAAATACAGTGCAATAAGACTAAAATATTCCTTTAATCAACATTTTGAAGCTATGATTATACAATGTTTTCTTTAAATGTAGCCTCTCTACTTCCCCCTGCCTTCTGCACCCAACACCCCACCCTGATATAGATTATCCAGCTTTGTGCTATGACATTTATGGATTCCAGATTTGACAATCATATATTAGCTTTTGTCTGGGTGGATAAGAGAAAGCAGAGGACTGATCCATCTTAAATCTTTTAACCTATTCTTAAAATATGCTTCCCACCTGGTTATTCTTATTTTTATAGCTATTTGGAAAGGTTTTAAGTATGAAATGATGGCTAAAAATTGAGAAATAGGCATTCACTATTTAACAAACTTATACTGTATGATTAGTGTGTAAATACTATAGATTTGCTATATCCATATATTCAGAAAAGATATGTATATTCTATTTTTTATAAACTGAACCATACTTTATTCAGATTGCAAGGTGATACTGTAAATCATTTTGTCAAGTGAATAGTCTCCTTCCTGTGCCTCATTTTTCTCCTGAAAATCTTTGTTTTCAAGTGAACATGACACAGTTGTCCTTCTCACTCTGAGGATTTTAGTTATTTTAATTTAATTTTACTTTTATCATAGTTTTCATCTCCCTTTTCTCCCTTTATCTCCTTAGATTTATCTCTGGACATAACCATTTTAAAGTTACTTTCATACAATCTCTGTGCAAACAGTTTCATTGAGCTATCTATTGAAGGCAATTTTATTCATTTGATTGAACAACTGAGATTCATTCTCAGGAAGTGGGCTAAGGTTTTGGTGCTATCGTAAGACTACAAAGGATCAGAAAGAAAATAACTATGCATGCATCCAAGAACCTCCAGACAAATGTCAGGAGTATAAGGAATAAGAACTTAGGTTCCTGTTGCATCAGTGGACTAAGACCTATTTGACATTTTAGAAATTGGTAAGTGAGTGCAGACGTGAATAGAATGCTAAATCTCCAGGGACTCTAAACTTAATGATGCCTGTACTCAGCACAATGTCTTATGCACAGAGGGCACTCAGTAAATAACCTTTATATGGTAATGAGTGTGTGTGTAACACATGCATGGGGGAGGGAATGTAGGACAGAATGAATATAGAGAGGAAAAAGAAGAGAGAAGACCAGAGGAGGTGAGAAAGTTGGGTATTGTTAGCTGTGGAATTGGGCGTAGTTGGTAGGTAGGGCCTTGCTAGGTTGCAGAGACTGAAGAGTCGGCTCTGTGGGAATTAAGGCAGAGGGTAAAGCCAGTAGGCAATAATGCAGCAGCTATATGAGCACTTGCCACTGGAAATGTATCTGCAAGCACTGTTCACTGTATTTATGCTCAGATATGAAATTTGCCTTCAAGGTATATGTATTTCAAAGGAAAAACTTAAGTGTTCATATTTAGATAATTCATTATGGATAACGATGTTGTTTAAGGAAATGATTTGCCATGATTGACCTTCTGAGTGTACCTCATGGTTCTTATCTGTGCAGTAGAAGCAGGAAGCACCCTAACTACAAACCATTGGTGGTGGATCCTAAGGCTACTGGTAGAGGTTGGGGTGGGACGTAGGGGCTATTATTGGTTTGGTGGTGAATGCTATGACAGTTGGGTTTTATACCAAAGGAACTTTCTGTAGAGTAACAATCGCCTCATTCTCTGGAGCCTCAGTTCATTTCCCAATTCTCCCTCTCTCCAACAATCCCCCTACTGTTGTTCGAGGGTTGGTCTGCCTGCTTTCCTTTCCACATCTGTCTCCTGTCACTTTTGTCTGAGGTTTTCTTTATCCTATAATGGAATAGAGCCCTGATTCACTGCCTTTGCCCTATCATTCATCTGACCTTGAGGCAAACAAACACAGCATTTTTGATTTTTAAAAACAATTGTTATGGTTTAAGTCAGTGTGACTTAAGTTGGTTAGGTGTCATCCTGCGAACTGAAATGTCACTGATTTGATTCCTGGTCAGGGCACATGCAGGTTCAGACCCAGGTGGGGGGCCCAGGCAAAAGGCAGCCAACTGATGCTTCCCTCCTTCCCTTCTTTCCTCCCTTCCCCTCTCTCAAATCAATCAATCAATCAATAAAGATAAATAAATGTATCTTCTTAAAAAAAAGAATTGCTTTTATTAGTGATAATATGAGTGGAGGGAACAAATTCAAGTGAAAGATTACTCCCATTTTTCCTTTCTTTTATACATTTAGATTTTTATGGAAACACAAATATATATAGGAAGATTTAACTCAGAGGCTGTTTCAGATTCCACTTCTCTAGACATTTGTCACAGAGTTGGAGCATATATATGTCTGGGGAGAACAAGGCTTTTAAGAGAATAGTGAAGATTTGAACATTGTTGTGGGTATTGCTGGCAACGTCAAGGCTTAGACTGGTTGGGGTAGGGACAGGGAAAGTGAAGTTAGCTGTGGGGCTTTACCCTTCACTCAATCTCCTCACTTGGCAGTGCTTCTGAATGTAGTCCCTCATCCACCCCATACAGGGTGCAGGGGAAGAAGTCAGATGCAGGATTGTTTCTAAGTGTTGATCATTTTCTCTGAGCTCTTGATGGCCTCTCATTACTGAGCTGTGGCATAGTTCTGTGATATTGTTTTCTGGGTTAGTAGACCAGGCTATGGACTATAAAGATGGCCCAAGGGGAGAAAATGAGGTGTAAACTTACATATTTTTGTTGTATTGCTTCTATGCCTTTAGAAAAGTTCGTAACTGACAAGTACAGGCCATTTTCAAACTTAAATTATATCTTTGCGATTTTGGTAGAAAAAACCCTGGCCAGATATTATACCTTTTTTTTTTTTTCCTGTGCCTGCCAGGGTACCAAGCACATTGAAGGCATTTAACAAATAATGATAATAATTTAAAGCAACAGGAGCATTGGATGTATAGGGAGATAAGAAACCCAAAGACCGAGGACTATTAATAATTAATAATGTCTCAGGAGGTGGTCCTAATTTTTTTGGATTTTAAATCCCCTTGTTCAATTTCTTGCTGGAGTGAATTCCACACAAACAAGAATAATCTTTAATTTGATACTTAGTCACTTCAGTGTCCTCTGCTGGGCTGGCTAAGATTGCATAGTCTTAGGAAAATATATGCATTCTTAATCAGTCTGATAATGTTGCCCTGCGGTGCTTCTAAACATAAAAGCAAGAGATAATATATTCAGATACGTGGCTTCAAAGTCATAGGATCATCAGAGCAGTTTGCTCTTCTCATGTTTTAAACTTTTATTCTTGTCATTGAAGGAAAATTGACACCATGAAAACTTATAATTAATTAAGTACATGATGAAATAAGGCCTGGTACCTCCAAGTCAAATCTTCACCAGGAATGAATTCTTGTCCATTTTAGGGATAGGCTGAATTGACACTCATTTTAATAAAATGATGGGATAACAAGAATATACCTTTGATTGAGGTTTGATTACCAGTTATTTTGCTGCTCCTGGTGTTCACATCCTGAAGACTTGGAACCTGCCTTTATTTGGTTCAAGTATTCAGAGACCACAGGAAAAGGTATCCAATGAGAGATTGGAAAGAATCCAAAATGGGTCTTCTGTGCCCACCGTTTCTTCCAGTGCATTCTTTTTCCTGTGTCTGCTGCACCCCTTAGCATCTGCCTTGGGTTTGGTTGAGACTTTTCTTCTACTCCCCATACTAAAGCTTGTGCTCTTTTTTTGTATTTTTAACAGATTTTATTTATTATTTTCAGAGTGAGAGGTAGGTAGAGAGGCAGAGAGAGAGAGAGAGAGACATCAATGTACAGTTGCCTTTCACCTGCCTCCAGCTACAGACCTGGCTGGAGACCTGGCTTGCAATCTGGTTATGTGCCCTGGCTGGGGAATCAAACTGCAACCTTTGGGTTCACAGGCTGGCACCTTATCCACTGTGCCACCAGTCAGGGCTTTTTTTTTTTTTTTTTTTTTTTTTTTTTTTTTTTTTTTTTTTTTTTTTTTTTTTTTTTTTTTTTTTTTTTTTTTTTTTTTTTTTTTTTTTTTTTTTTTTTTTTGTATTTTAGATTGTTTTCATAATATTCTTGAGTTCTTTTCCTCCTTTGTATGCTCTTTGTCACAGTCATATTTTGAGATTACATCATCTCTTGTCTGAATCACTACAATGGTTTCTTGGGTTTTGCATTCAGTCCTCTTGTAGTTCATCCCTCACCTTTTTCTGTTAGAGTTTTTTCCCACCTAGAACAGAGGTATGCTTTTGTCTCCTCTGGTTAAAATATTTGACCATACTTCTGTAAGCCATTGGATAAAAATAATAATTTTTAGCAGAGCATAAAAAATACTTGGTCACCTGGTCCCTGACTGTCTTCTCAGCATCAGCAATTGCTTCCTAACCAGGGATCTTTTATGGCCTTTTGTCCCATCCATACCTTTGAATATGATATTCTGTCTGCTTGGATTGCATTTTCCCCTTTGTTTCCCTGGAAGATGCCTACCTTTCTTTTAAGGCTTAGCTTGAAATTATCTTTATTGTAATGATTTCCTTCTCACTTCAGCCCTTCCTTTTAGGAGAACTGTCCTTGGACTAGGGGAGAATTAAGTCAGATTCTCTTTCAAAGGAATTGATATGGGGATAGAGAAAGTGAATTAGATGGCTACAGATGTTAGATGAGTAGGGTCTTACGGTCTCAGTGGTTGATGTGGCTATATGTGCAAGAGAGCTGAGTTGGAGGAAAAGGTCAGGAAATGGGGCAAATTGCAAGAGAAAACGTTAGAGATATGGTAAGAAAGAGAGAACAAGTGGAGAGCTATCTTGGTTCTCATTGGCTTATCAATTCCTGTTTGGGTGTCTCTTGAGATTAATTGCTTTTTAGATACTCTTAACTCTTTATGCTAATATATTCTTTAACTTGTTCAATTAAGTTTCTGTTTCTTTTTCATTTAGTTTTTAATTGAGTTTATTTGGGTTACATTGGTCAGTAAAATTATACAGGTTTCAAGTGTACAACTCTACACTACATCATCTGCACATTCCATTGTGTGTGATCACCATCCAAAGTCTAGCCTCCTTCCATTACCATTTACCTGCCATTAACCCTCTTACAACTGTCCCGAAACCCCATTCCTTCTGCTAATCACCCTACTGTTGCCCGTGTCCATGAATTTATTTGCATTTAATCCCTTCACTTATTTCACCCAACCCCATAACCCCCTCTGACAGTTGTCAATCTATTCTCTGTATCTTTGAGTCAGCTCCTACTTTGTTTATTTTGTTCACTATATTCCTAATATAAGTGAAATGATATGGTATTTGTCTCTGACTGGCTTATTTGACTTAACATAATACCTTCTAAATTCATCCTTGCTGTAGTGAAAGGTAAGATATCTTTCTTTTTTTATGACTGAGTAGTATTCCATTGTGAAATGTACCACAAATTTTAAAAATTTATTTTTTATTGTATTTTTCCGTTACAATTTATCCCCATAATATCCTCTTCCACCTTCATGCACCCTACCCCCTTGCAGTTATCAGGCTGTTGTCCACGTCCATGAGTTCTTTATCTTTTTTTTAATCCCTCCATGCCCCACACCCACGCCCTAGCTTCCAATCTGCTCTCTATGAGCCTGCCTCTATTTTGCTTGTTAGTTCAGTTTGTTTATTAGATTATTCACATGAGTAAAATCATATGATGCTTCTCTTTCTCTGACTGGCTTATCACTTAGCATAATGTTTTCCAGGTCCATCCATGCTGCTGCAAAGAGTAAAATTTTCTTTTTTATTGCTGAATAGCATTCAGTTGTGTAAATGCACCATAGCTATTTTATCTACTCATCTACTGATGGACACTTGGGCTGCTTCCAAATCTTGGCTATTGTAAATAGTGCTGCAATGAACATAAGGGTGCATATATTCTTTCAAATCAGTATTCCAGGTTTCTTCATGTTTGTCCAGAAAAAGTCCAGCCATTGTTAATATAATGAGAATGGTTTGAGTGGCATCGATGTAACCTGGCAGCCAAGGAGAGTGGACTGGAATGCATGTGCATGAACAATGATGATTTCACTGTACTAGTCAGCGGGGACAGAAGACACCATTGAGTGAGCATGGGTACTGTGTGGCTGTTGCATTCAAAATGACTGAGTGAGTAGAATAATGAATCTGCATCAGATTTTGTGTGAAGCTTGAACATTCCTCCATGGAAACTATTAAGAGGTTTCAGAAGGTTATAGCTATGGGCAACTGGTAATTGGCAGCTTCATCATGACCAATGCATCTGCTCATGTATTGCATCTTGTGCAGTTTTTTTGTGGAACATCAGGTCACACAGGTGGCTTAGTCTGCTCACAGCCCACATTTGGCATCCTGTGACTTCTGACATTCCCCCCAAAATAAAATCACCTTTGAAAGGGAAGAAATTTTAGACCTTTGATGGAAAATCCAATGGGGCAGCTGATGGTGTGACTGGGAGAACTGTGTGATTCCAAGGTGTCTACTTTGAAGGGGACGGAGGTGTCATTGTCCTATGTATAGTGTTTCTTTTATCTTATAGCTTCTTCAATAAATGTCTCTATTTTTCATATTATAAGGCTGGCTGGATCCCTTCTGAACAGATCTTGTAACCCAAGATGTGGAATTTCTGGGTCATAAGGAAGTTCCACTTTTAAATTTTTTGAGGAAACTCATTCCCACCAATAGTATAGGTGGAATTCCCTTTTTTCCACACCTTGCCAATACTTACCACTTGTGAATTTGTTGATGATAACCATTTTGACAGGTATGAGGGATATCTTACTGTGGTTTTAATTTGAATTTTTCTGATAATTAGTCCTGTTGAGCATCATTTCATGTGCTATTGGCATCTCTATGCTCTCTTTGGGGAAGTATCTATTCAGATCCTTTGCCCATTTTTTAATTGAAATTTTTTTGTATTGAATTGTTTCATTTCTTTATACATTTTGGCTATTAACTCCTTATTAGATGTATCACTGGTAAATATGTTCTCCCATTCAGTGGGTTGTCTTTTCATTTTGTTAATGGTTTCCTTTTCAGTGCAAAATTTTTTTAGTTTGATGTAGTCCCATATGTTTATTTTATTTTATTTTGTTTCCCTTGCCCAAGAAGAAAAATTATTGCTATAAGTAATGTCTGAGATTTTACTGCCTATATTTTCTTCTATAATTCTAACAGTTTCAAGTTTTCCACTTAAGTCTTTAATCTATTTTGAATTTATTCTGGTTTACTGGGTAAGGATGTGGTCTAGTTTGATTTTTTGCATGTATTTGTCCATTTATTGAATGAACAATCTTTACCCCATTGTATATTTTTACCTCCTTTGTCAAATATTAATTGGCCATAAAGGCATGGGTTTATTTCTGGGCTCTTTGTTTTGTTCCATTGATCTATGTGTCTATATTTATGCCAATATCATGCTGTTTTGATTACAGTGGCCTTGTAGTATAGTATATCTGATAGTAACTTTTTTACTGGAGATTGCTGAAGCTATTCTGGGTCTTTTATGGTTCCATATAAAATTTTGGAGTATTTTCTACTTCTGTGAAATACACCATTGGTAATTTAATCGGAATCTATAGATTGCTTTAGGTAGTATGGGTATTTTAATGATGTTAATTCTTCCTATTCATGAACACAGCATATGCTTTCACTCATTTATATCTTATAATTTTCTGGGTGTAAGGCTTTAGTCCCCATAGTTAAATTTATTCCTAGGTACCTTTTTAAAAAACATTATCTTTTAGATAGAGGGATAGGGAGAGAGGCAGAGAGGGAGAGAGACATCAATATATGGTTGTCTTTCACCTGCCTCCAGCTATAGACCTGGCTGGAGCCCAGGTACAGTTTTTTAAAGCAGTTGTAAATGGAATTGTTTTCTTAGTTTCTTTTTCTGATAGTTTATTATTGGTGTATAAAAATGCTACCTCAAAGAACTAGTATAAATGACCCCTGGACATGGACAACAAGGTGGGGATGACTGTGGAGGAGGCAATGGAAAGCAATAGGGAAAAAATTGGAACAACGGTAATAGAACAACAATAAAAAAGAAATGTAAAAAAATGCCAATGATTTCTGAATATTAATTTTGTATCCTGCTATTTTACTGAGTTCTTTTATCAGTTCTAGTAGTTTCTTGTTAGAGTCATTAGGGTTTTCTATATACAGTATCATGTCATCTGCAAATGATGATAGCTTTACTTCTTCCTTTCTGATTTGAATTTCTTTTATTTCTTTTCCTATGTCTGATGGGTATGGCTAGAACTTCCACTACAATGTTGAATAAGAGTGATGAAAATGGACATCCCCATTTTATTTTTTTAAAAATTTTATTGTTGTATTACATCCATCCCCTTTTTGCTCCCCTCTGTCCCCCTCCCCACCCACCCATTCCCCCCAAAGTCAATCCCCCCTGCCCATCTTATTTTTGATTTTAAGGGAAACATTTTCAGTTTTTGCTTGTTGAGTATGATGTTGACTGTTGGTTTGTCATATATGGCCTTTTTTACATTGAGGTATGTTCCCTCTGTTCTTACTTTGCTGAGTGTTTTTATAAAATACTTTTTCTGCATCTATTGATATGGTCATATGATTTTTATCCTTCATTTTATTTATATGTTGCATTACATTTATTGATTTGTGAATATTGTACCAATTTTGTATCCTCAGAATAAATCCCACTTGATCATGGTATGTAATCTTTTTTAATGTATTACTGGATTTGGTTTGCTAATATTTGATTGAGGATTTTTGCATCTATGACCATCAAATATATTTTTCTTTCTTTGTAATGTCTGTTTCTATTTTTAGGTTAAAGGTAATGCTGACCTCATAAAATGAGTTTGAGAGTCTTTCCTTCTTGAGAATTTTTAGAATAGTTTGAAAAGAGTAGTTGTTAGCTCTTCTTTGAATGTTTGGTAAAAGTTGCCTGTGAAGTCATCTAATCCAGGACTTTTGTTTGCTGGGAATTTTTTGATTACTCTTTAAATTTCCTAGTTTCAATTGATCTATTCAGATTTTGATTCTTTCTGATTCAGTTTTGGAAGATTGTATGCTTTTTGGAATTTATCCATTTTGTCCAGATTGTCTAAGAGTTTCTGTTTCTTGTTTTTAAATAATTTCTTATTAAGACTCATTTAGTACACGCAATAATATGGTTGTATATATGTTCATCTTTTCCACCAAATAGTAAATTCCTATTTAGGAAAGGGTAGGGATACTTTTGTTTATTCTGAGATTCTCAGCAGTTAGTCTAGCTGTGGCTGACTTGACAATATATATTTGAATGAATGAAAGCTAACCTCATTTTTAATGTCTTTTCTAACAAAGAACTTAGGAAAAATACGCATTTGGTGTGGCTATCATAGTGGATGATAAGCTGTTAGGTCTTCCCATAACATACCTGTATTTTAATAAAGGCTTTCTGGAATCAACACTTTGAAGTACAGGAAAAGTCAAAAGGGGGATTTACCAGTATTGGATTTCATGGTAAGGTATTTTGGGAGCCCTTCAATGTCTCTTAAATTATAACATTCCTTTGTTCAGGGCCAGCAAAGAGGAACTGATTGAAGGACAGAAAGACTGCTTATCTCCAGATTCTGATGAGGACTGCCTCCTCACTGCCCAGAACTGCATTTCCTTCCTTCCAAATAGTTTTATATATGCATAGCTCATCTAAGAAAAACTGAAATATTCTAAGTGAAACCAATCAAAATACCAAGTCACTTGAGGTGATATGGTGGGAAAGTTCACTTGGTTAATCAGTGTATTGCTCTTTAAATATTGTTGTCTCTTGCTTTCTGTGATGGTATTACACTGATCAAATGACACTTAACAGGCATCAAATAAACACTTCTTTTCTATGGCATTAATTAAAGAGGATGTTTTCACCTCACAGTTGAGACCTTATTACAGGAAAATCAAATGAAATGGATCATTGAGAGCAGCGTGAAATGAATGTTTCACTCCCCGAAATTTAATCTTCCAACATTTTTAGGTCATGTAATTCTTGATCTCCCCTTTTAATAAGGAGGTGTACATTTGAACCCTTTTTCTTTTCTCTTTATAGGATTATATTAGAAGCCTCCCCTCCTTTTTTTTTTTTGTTATACCAAGACTTCCTCCTTTTTTGGATGGTGAAAACTGGGCAGTGAAACTCATTTCTCAAGCAGCCATCCTCATTAATTGGCATTTTTGTTGGGGTAGATACCTTTGAGAACATCAGCTTTCACCAGGCTGTGTAAGGCAAGGCTACTTTCAAACAAACCCTTAAACAGAAAATGAATAGTTCTTAGCACTATTTCTGGTAAATGAGCCATGCATTAGAGGCTAGACTTGGTTGAGAACTTAATCAATCCTACTTGTGGCTTAAAGTGATGTTTCTTTTAATGTTAAATGTAATTATAATAAGTTGTGAAGAGTAGATATGCTGTATAAACACATAAACTTACAGATTTTTAATAGAACCTGTAGTTACTCCTTCCTTGTGAAAATGTTACTCAACTCTAGTAAAACATACATGCACTATTCTCCAAAGACTCTTAAGAACATAAATGGAGGTTAAACAGCAGGACAGAATGCCAGTGTTTTAATATACATCTATGAATCAAAGTTAGAAAGCAAAAGACCTTTTTAACTTCAAAGGTAGCCAATTAAGTTGCAAACACTATTGATAATGGTTGCTTTATTCAGAGCCTTATTTTGTAAAACACCATGCTGTCTTGAAACTGAAGAGGCTGCGGAGAAGTTTTCTCCATAATCCATAATTGAAAGAATCATAAATGTAACAATTATTTCCCTCTATGATTGCTTTCACAATTTCTTGTTCTCTGCAGGATCCTTGTTTTTTTTCTTTCTTTTGTTTCATTGCAACAATCAAGCAATTATAGTGTGATTCATATTTAAGATTAAATTTTGCATGTCTAATGAGGTATATAAAAGTCTCTTATTTGTTCATAACTGTGAACTATGTTTATATAGTTAATCAACTTTTAAAGTAAGTAGCATTGATTTCAATATATACTTTATAAGTAATACCCATTGGGTCTAAATTTGGTAAGTTTTATGAATTAATGATTTATAATAAAGCAATGTAATTAATTTGAATATGAACATAAGTAATATAACATTAAATTTGAATCAACTACTTTGTATGATGGAAAAGAGATATGAAATAAAAACAGTTCTCATATGGTGTATTTAAATCTAATTTTTAAAAATTCCTGTCATCCTCCAGAAGCTATTTCTGGCGTTAAGTACTTTAAGATGTTAATAATGATCTAAATGAAGATGTTAGTACTTCTCAGGTTTGATATTGTCATTCTGTAGATAACATGCAGTGAAAGAGGACTCTTAACAAAAATCTGGCTTTTTCTTCCCTAGATTTAAGAAGTTCAGTTAATATTTGTTTGAAAGTGATTGCTTTCAGGGCTGGGATTGGAAACTCACCAGTCTTTTTTCAGAACCCTGATTTAACAGTTGAGTTTAAGGAGAAGAAAGAAGCTCCTTTTTTTCTTGCCCACCCCTTACTTACCCTCTTGTCTAGTGGAGAGAAGAGGGTGTGAAAGCTAGTAGGAAAAAGAGGAAGATCTGAAGGTGAGGGCACAGTTCCAGAGATTCTCATGCATTTTGAACAAGTGAAGTAAAAGATTTCCACATATAAATTCAAACTCTTCTTATTTAAAATACAAAAGCCATCAAGGTATGCCATCTTAACCAAAGCTAATAGCACTTTATAGTATTTCACACTATATTTACAAAATGTTCAAATATTTCTTCTTTTCATTTGTATTTTAACAAAATATATTCATGTTTCAACAAAATTCTATATATTTTGACAGAAACCCTTATGTTTTACATGACTTCAGATTCCATCTAATTCATTCTCCTAATTGTATAGCAGAACAACTGAGTACTCTATATTACAATTAGGGTGATTATATTATTGTCCAAATCTGGACAACGAGAATAAAATAGTTGCTATAATAATTACCCCAGGACAACAGGGTTAAACTGGGGAACCAGGAGTTATGAGTACCTTAATTAAAAAAAATAGAAACTAAGATTACCAGGTGGTTGAGTCATTAAATTTAATTTAATTGATTTTTTTAGCCTTCTATTATTATGACAGAGGCAAAAAGTTAAATTGACCATTTTTATAATAGCTAACATTTTTGAATTACTTATTATGTACCCGTCATTATTCTGAGCATTTTATTTGTAAACACATTCTTAATCATCATGATGACTTGGTAAATTGTTACTTTTATCCCAATTTAATAATTGAGGAAACTGAGGTTTAGAGAGATTAAATTTCTTGTCCAAAGTCACAAAGCTAGAATAGAGCAGAGGTTTGCAATTCTAGAGGTCATTAAAAATTGGAAGTTCAGGGTAGGAGGCTGTGGAGTAGATGCTTAGAGACCAATGCAAAATATCTGGTTTTATAAATCAGAAATTAAAGACTGAAGCACTAATGGATGCCCCTCAGTGTGCTTCTTAAGGCGTGGGTCTTACAAACTGCTTCAAGGAGTGATCACCACGTGAGGAGCCAAGGCAAGCAGTGTAGCCAGAGGCAAGAGGAGCATATGGCTGAGATGAGGAGTGAAGGTAGGGAAGGAAGTTCCTGATCATTTACTGGATCTACCCATGACCTATATACATGACCTTGGCCTCAGTTTTTGTTGCAGAAGGGAAAGCCTTGCTCTTGCTTCCAGGGAATAATAGTATGAAAATGAGCTGGTGGAAACAGGAACAAAAGGAGGTGTTTTAGTCGATGCACTGTTTCCTTGACACAGCCTCCAATCCTGGCTACCACTAATTTGCTGGAGACCTTAGAGGAGGTTCCCCCAGCTGATGCTGAGAAACAGAGGAACCATTACACTGATTGTTTCTTGACATTTATCTCTTATTATTATTATTATTATTATTTTAAATTTTATTGTTGTTGTATTACATCCATCCCCTTTTTTTATAAGGTGGAATTATGAGATTCAAAAACTGGGAGCAATATACTACCAGTTCCAATGTGAGTTCTGCTGGTGCTTAGGCAGTTATTTTCATCCTTATCAACCAAGCGATCTCTAGTTCCAATCATTTATCATTAGACTGACTTTAGTATAAACATATATTTATTACATGTACTTTGAAACTCTTTGACATACCGTGCTTAAGTTTTCCTTTAAGAATATGAGAACGCACTCATTTACCTGGGTCTCAGTTAGTATTCATTAAGTGGTGATCTCAATCTTAATTATGCTGGTCAGTCTTAATTATGCTTGAGGACCCTTTTATTGTACCATGGGGAGACAATAATTTCTGTCTTCAAACTAGAGTGGTAGAAACATATACCAAAAATCAAAATAAGGTAAATAATTTAATCAACAGTAACATGAATAATGCAAAAATGATAATAGGAATTACCTACATTAAATTTCAGTGACCATTGTTTAAGAGTGCATTCACCAGCCATTTTCTCCCATCCTAATTTGTTTGAATATTATCCAGTATTTTTGCAAAATGGTCAAATACAATGTTAAAATCTAGAAAAACTGTATTCTCTTAAAAAAAGATAATAACTTGTCATTTTTATTACATTTATAAAACATCTATATGTGTTTCCATATGTACTATTAAAATACCCCTCTAGTTTAAAATGAGAAAAAAGATCAAATGTTCTTTAGTTCACATGCCTCCACCACAGAGTGATGAGTAATTGAGATCAGCATCTTTTACAGGTTGCTCAGGCTTGTTTAGGAGCCCAGGCAGAACTGGAATCCAGGTTTCTGTCCCCAGCCTGCAGCCTTTTCAATGCTTTGTATTCACTTAAACTAAAACATTAATATCATATAGATTGAATACAGACTATATTCTATAAAACTAGTGCTGAAAGATAAAGGCAGAAATCTAATTCAAGAAAATGAATTTTTTTTTCTGTAACAAAATAATACACTCCTGTGATGCACACAAAGCAAACTACAGAAATGGTTCTAATTCTAATCTTGCTTCCATCGCTGTTTTTATGCAGTGTTTGGTAGTAGTTTACTTCAATGATGATTACTTCATATATGTAATAGGGAAAATAATGTCTTTATTTTCCGAAGCCAGGAAAGGGCTGTGTCTTTTTAAAAAAACACATTAACAAGGGATAGAGATGTGAAAATTCCATGTTATATACATACTCTCATGTTTGATGAGAAGCAAATAATTTTATAAAGTACTAACAATAATGGTTAAACAAGGCAGAAAATCTTTAAGCATATTTTTGGTTTATGGTTTTGATTTCAATTCTATTCTTCTAGATAGAATAAACTGTATTTTCTGTATATATATTTTTCTTGACTAAATTTTTGTTAGAAATATTGTATTGTAGAACTATAATAATTTTCCTGGACTTAATAAGCCAAACTAAATCATCTATGCAATTTCTCCCTAAACCCCTGCCTTTGCTCAATGGACTATTGGTATAGGTCACATTAACTGGGTAATGCCTGAATCTCCTTTACTTTCTGATACAACTGAACTAAAAACAAGAGAGCATGAACGCTGAGGGTAAATTGTAAACAAATAGGATAACCATTTAATTTTTTTGTTTAAAATGTTTTAGTTTTTTAGAGGTTAGGGGTAGAATTTCATTTTAGGTTAAAAAAATAAAAATGAAGGAAGAATCAAAATAATTTATTTTGGATTAATAACTTTCTTAAATTAAGTGCTTAAGTTATAATTTTAGAACAGGCATAACCCCAATCTATATTTCAACTTCAATATATGCAAGGCTTAATTATAGACATCATTAATAATAAAATATTTGGCACTTTAAAAAATAAGAACTAAGACAAATCTATTTGATGAAGGTCTGTTTGCTGCACCTTATTTGCATTGTCTAGCATACAGAATAGATAAAATTAATATTCTTCTTGTTATTTATTAAAACATGATCTTTTTAACCTTGAAGGCACAGGTTTGGGTCAAAGAAATACCTATAAGTAAAAATATTTATTGCAGTTATTATGTTAGCACTTCTTTTATGTTTCTGATTATATTTTTATTTTAACCATAAGAGGGCATATTAGTTCACGAAATTTTAAAGAAAAAGCACAGCAACAAAAGGAAATAGGCTTAGAAATGGTAGGTAGAGAAAATTTGTGTATGTAATTATGCTTATTTTCACTCAATTTATTGTCATTTGCAACATAATTTATCAGTTTTTCATTTGAAAAGAATTCAAGTATATATGTATAGTTTCATTAAGAAATAATTCTTCACTTTTTATTGCTAACTACTACTCTTAGAAGAAGGAAGCTAGCCTAGTTGATTTTGACGAGGCTATTATGTGACCAAGGAGGACATAAATCATGGCATTTGAAGAACATCCTGAGTTCAAAGGTATGTACAGTTAAGTTATTGTGAAATAAGTAAATTCCAGTCCCTGATCTTGTAGTTTAAAGAAAAAGGACCTATATATGAATGAATGCAGCTCAGCAGTTATGCTTCACCACAAGTATATAAAACCTTTAAAATTTGGTGCAAAATAGAACAATAGATGGTCCCAGAGTGAATACAAGTCTTTATTTCACTAGAAAGGCTTGACTAAGGTCATAAACAGCAAGAGGGTGGGCAGGCAGCTCAAGTGGCTTATGAATGAATGGAGTCTCAGAATGACTTCATTTGTTTTTAGTCTATGGCAAACTGTTACTATTTCCAATGTTCAGTGTTTTGCTCTAAAGGCTGCAGGTTTTTAATCTGTAAAGACTGAAATAGATACTAGGTAGTATTTAGCAATAATGCTTCAGCTAATTTCAAGGACTACTTTAAAGGATTAATTCATTAATTTATTTGATAAAATTAATTGAACACCTACTGTTTCAAATCTGTACTGGGTCCTATGGTGTAAAGATGGATTAATACATTGTTTATGACTTGATAATACCATTTTAAAAATTGCCCTGTGATTTATAGAGAAGTCAGCAAATAACTATGGTATATAATACTTTTATATATTAATAGGAGAACAGAAACAAGATTTATCTAACCTATTGCAAAATGTGTTTTACATTATGCTTTTAAGGAAACTAAGGGGTTAGGCAAAAACATTCGTATATATTATCTCCAGTTTAAGGCTGGAGAGCTGCTCTGGTAATATGTTTCTTTTTTTTTTTCTGGAGAGTTGATTATACAATAAATTGTAGTAATTGGTAGCATAAAACAAGGTAATAATGTAATTAAAACTAAAATATTTACTTGGTATTGGAGATACTTCTATGCATTTTAATTCTGCTCTGTACAAGTTAATAATACTCTATAGGAGTTTCTGTGTAGCTTTTATATCTGGTGGTTATGGAATTAGCATGTACAAAAAGAGTTCAGAGTTATGCTTTAATTATGATTTAAATGATGATTTAAGTCTGAGCATGAGTTGTCAACAGAATTGTGAGCTAGAGGAAAACGAGATAAGGGCTGTTAGTGGGATAAAAAGTATATTTGCAGTCACTTTAAAGTGCCTTTTGTTTTAAAAGAAGTAATTAATGTTAGGAATTAATTGGTTCAGATTCTTAATTTTAAAGTTATCACTTGGTTGATAAGATGAAGCCTTTTCAAAATTATTACACGATATGCAATGACAGGAACATTTCTGTTGAAAGGTAGAAAACATAATTGAAAAGCTAGCTTTTGAGTGCCTGCTTATCACCTTAATTGATGGCAGGCAAGACTGAGGAACTAAATGCTGTAGTTGAATAAAAAGTGTATTTAGCTGGATTTCACATTACTACGTATGGCTTCCTCTAACCATTACTGCTAATATACTCATACAATTAGCAGGCTCTAAGTAGATCTTGGTCAGTATCCATTAACTATTATAAAGCAATCATTATGCCAAAATTATGTGCAAACAATGGGTCCAGGCATAGTATCTAAAAATCTTCTAAGGTGAACATAACCATAATAGAACATTCATAAAATTCATAAAATGCAGCCATAAAGAATGATGTCTTAGATATATATTTATTGATATAGAAAGTACATGAATACATGATAAAACAGGCTATACAGTATAAAGCTAACTACTGTTATATATATAGTTTTTCATATATATATGGAAAAATTGGAAAGGACTTCGTTAAAACAGGAAAGGACTAAGTGTTAAGTGTTAATAGTGGTCAGCTCAGGTGCTGGAATTATGGGAGATTTTAATTTTTTTTTTTTAAAGATTTTATTTATTTATTTTGGAGAGAGAGGAAAGGAGGGAGAAAATGAGAGAACTATTGATGTGAGAGGTAAACATTGATTGTTGCCACTTGTACGCACTCTGACCAGGGACTGAACCTGACTGGAAATAGGACCAGTGACCTTTCGCTTTGCAGGACAGTGCCTCATCAACTGAGCCACACTGGTCAGGGAGATTTTAATTTTCAGTAGGCATATCTGGGTTTTCCTAATGTTTCTACAGCAAATATATTTAATTATGTAATAAACAGGACTTAGTATTCAAGTTTGCTTAATGTGCAGAAGAAACATTTTTATGACTTTAGAATACAGCTGTGTACTCTTGATGATATTTAGTTTGTCCCAAGTTAAGTATATAATTACTATTTATTAATTTTTCTGTTTGTTTTTACATATTTAATTATAATAAGTATTAAAGTTTAGCAAAATATAACATAGATAATACCTAATTTGTCTAATACAAATGAGAAGCTGCAGTGAATTCAGAAATAGGATAAAAGGACAATTGAACAATAGATCTGAATTTTAACTTTGTGAAAATAGATGTGCATATTTAAGATACTATCAAGGAATTATTTATAGGATGTGACCTGGGCATATAGGAAAAATGAAATAAAAGGAAATTGATACAAATTTTGAATCTGCATATGGGAAGAAAGATGATAGAACTATTGGTAATGATTGGTCAAACTAATCACTCAGGATAGAAGGTATTATTTTCTTCTCCTTTCTTTTCCTTCCTTCCTTTCTTCCTTCCTTCCTTCCTTCCTTCCTTCCTTCCTTCCTTCCTTCCTTCCTGTCTTTTCTTTATTTCTCTTCCTTTCTTCCTTTCTTTCTTTCCAAATTATATTTTATTGTTTATGCTATTACAACTGTCCCCAAATTTCCCCCTTTGTTCCCCTCTACCCAACTCCCCCCACTCCCTCAGGCAATTTCCACACCATTGTCCATGTCCATGGGTCTTGCATATATGTTCTTTGACTACTCTATTCCCTGTGTTATGCTTTACATCCCCATGACTATTCTGTAACTGCCAATTTGTACTTCTTAGTCACCTCACCTTGTTCACCCATCCCCTAGACATCCCTTCCATCTGGCAGCCATCAAAACATTCTCTGTATCCATGATTCTGTTCTGCTTATTTGTTTATTTTGTTTTTTAGATTCAATTGTTGATACATATGTATTTATTTCCATTTTATTGTTCATATTTTTTATCTCTTAAAAAAATATCCTTTAACATTTCATATAATTCGGATTTGGTGGTGATGAACTCCTCTAGTTTTTTTCCTTATCTGGGAAGCTCTTTGATTCTAGTTGATAGCTTTGTTGGGTAGAGTAATCTTGGTTATAGGTCCTTGCTTTTCATCACTTTGAATAGTTCTTGTCAATCTCTTCTAGCCTGCAAAGTTTCTTTTGAGAAATTAGCTAATAGTCTTATGGGGGCTTCATTGTAGATAACTAGCTTCTTTTCTCTTGCTGCTTTTGATGTTTTTTATTTTAATATTTTTATTTTGTATTTAGCCTTTGGCATTTTAATTATGATGTATCTTGGTATGGTCCTCTAGGTTCATCTTGTTTGGGGCTCTATATACTTCCTGGACTTGTATGTCTGTTTCTTTCACCACGTTAGGAAAGTTTTCTGTCATTGTTTTTCCAAATAGGTTTCTAACTTCTTGCCCTTTCTCTTCTCCTTCTGGCACTCCTATGATGTGAATGTTGGTACCCTTAAAGTTGTCCCAGAGGCTTCTTACACTATCCTCATTTAAAAAAATTTTTTTCTTGCTATTCTAATTGGTTATCTTTTGCTTCCTTATATTCCAAATTGCTGGTTTGATTCTTAACTTCATTCAGTCTACTGTTGATTCCCTGTAAATTGTTCTTTACTTCAATTACTGTGTCCCTTGTTTCTGACTAGATCTTTTTTATGCTGTTGAGTTCCTCACTAAGTTCCTTGACAATCCTTATAACCAGTGTTTTAAATTTTGCATCTGATAAATCACATTTCTCCATTTTGTTTAATTCCTTTTCTCTATTTTTTCCTGTTTTTTTTTTTTTTTTTTTTTTTTTTTTTTTTTTTTTTTTTTTTTTTTTTTTTTTTCATTTGGCCTAAGTTTCCTTGTTTCCTCATCTTGGCAGCCTCCCTGTGTTTGTTTTCATGTATTAGGTAAAGCTACTACATCTCCCATACTTGATCCAGTGGCTTAATATAGTAGATGTCTTGTACAGTTCAGTGGCCCAGCCTCTTTTATTACCTAAGCTTGGTATTCAAGGTGTGCCCTCTGTGTGAGCTGTGTATGCCCTCCACTTGTAGTTGAGCCTTAATTGCTGTTCACATATGCAAGGTCAGCCACTGACTGTGTTCTTTCTGTCCAGGGTCACACAGCATGAGCTACAGAGCAATCTGCAGGTGATGCTACTTGTACTGGGCTTGGAAGTGCCCAGGCCAGGCAAGCTGTGAACTGAGGCTGGCTGCTGCTTAGTGCCAGGCCTGGGGCCACTGAGTGAGAGGCACAGGACTCGCTGAAGCCAGGTACTGCTTGTTTGAGAGAATTTAGGAAAATCTGAAGCATGGGCTAAGACAAGTTATTCATATGGATAAGTCACTGGAACAGCTTGGGTGGGCCTGAAAAACAGGTGGGGCAAATCACCAAGTTTGGTTAAACAGTGTGAGCCAGGTTGATGGAGTCTCAGATATGGGGTGGGGCAAACAGTGTGAGCCAGGTTGATGGAGTCTTAGATATGGTACCAGTCTGCTGATTCTATAGGGAGAGGGCTCAGAAAAGGAAGAATGGTCTTTGTTGGCACTTCTGTCTGGGAGAAATTTTTCCCCCAGATCTCTTCCTGATGCCTGACAATTCAGATGCTCGTTGTATGTCTCTAATGCCTTTCTTTTCTTTTCTTTTTTAAGATTTTATTTATTTACTTTTAGAGAGAGGGAAAAGGAGGGAGGAAAAGAGAAAGGGAAACAGCAATGTGCAAAAGATAACATCAATTAGCTGCTTCTCTCCATCTGAGGACCTGGCCCATAACCCAGTCATGCCCTATGAGAATCGAACCAATGACCTTTTGGTCTGGAGGTTGGTGCTTAATCTACTGAGCCACACCATGGCCCTGATGCCTTCCAATCTACCGACCCAGCACTGGAGCTCATAAAGTGTGAGTCTGAGTAAGTCTGTGCATGGCTTTTTAAGAGGAACTGCCTGGGATGCCCACAGTTTCTGTCTTCCACAGCCTCAATCCCTGCTGGATTTTACAGCCAGAAGTCAAGGAGGCTTATCTCCCTGGCAATGGAACCCTGGGCTGTGGGGTTGGGACCCCTTCCTTCTGAGATATCCCTCCTGATTTTTATCTGCCACAGGTGGGTGTGGGACCTCCCCATTCCACATCCCTGCCTTTTACCCGTCTCTGTATGGTTTCTTTAATTCTGTGGCTGTAGGACTTCCATTCAGCTCAATTTCTGATAGTTCTGAATGATGGTTGTGCCCAAATGATAGTTTAGTTGTGATTTTGATGTGGTTGTATGAGGAGGTGAGCTGAGTTTCCTTATGCCTCCATCTTGGCTGGAAGTTGACTTTCCTTTAAAGAAAGGTGATAGGTTAGCTAGCACCTTGGTTACCTATTTCTATAAAGTTGTGTCCCTTCGAGTGAGGAAAAAACATGTTCCAATAGATCTGCTCAAGGAGAGTTTATTTTCTTGTTTCTATTTAAAAGAGTAGCTTTTAGCTCAGGGCTCTGTAACTCAGATATCACATCTGTGTGAATAGTTGAACCACACATACGAAAATCAAATGAGGTGAGTGGATTTAAGTGAAGGTAAGCAGAAATTTCCATTGATAGAAAGAGCAGAAATGGTTTCTAAACAATTTACTTGAAACACACATAGACACAGATATGCATATTATAGCACTATCTAGTCTAGGTTGAACAGAATCAAGCTATCAAAGAAAAAATTATTTTGCTTGTCAGATAAATAGCTAATTACGAGGTAAACTCTTATTGAGTTGTTGCAAATAAATATTATAAAATCACAGTTTAAGGGAGGAAGTTATGTTTCAGAGGACACAGTATTAAACGTCTTCTTTTTCTGATTAAGTAAGGTATTCTAGTGGGTGTTTTATTTTTTTCTTATTCATAGATTGTCTTTGTTCTGACATGTGGAAAACAATTTTTAACCATTAGTGAATAACCATTTTTTTATGACAATTTTATTAACAGTAAAAAATTAATCTCACAACTTTACTTAGAATGTTAGTTTAAATATATCTGGCTATCATCTTTTTTTCAGCCCAAATGAAAATTTGTAGACTGACCATGTTTCAAATTGGTCCCGTAACCGATAAACTGATTTTCTTGAGAAAGCTTAGAAAATTTTTTAATTAATGCTAAGACCTGATTTTCTGTAGCTTACAGCTTCATTGAGTATTTTACTTTTTAAAATTATGCTATAGGAAGTGTCTTTAGAGGTTGGTGTTTTCTATTGATCTCTACATTTGTTCTCAGTACTTTAAAAGTTAACTGTGCAGAGATTTTTCAAGAAGGTGCTAGAGTCTTGAGTCAGTGCACCCTCCTCCCTACCAATCCAGGGAGCAAAGATTCTTGTAGCCCCTTGTTGGCTTCCTGCATTAGAGTGAGACATAGGGGCTCCAGCTGTCAGTTCATTTTCTGGGTATAACTCTCCTGTTCATTTAGCCTGCAGTTCATGCCTGTAATGTCTTTCCTTATCAACTGAGAAGAGATTTGTGCAGCATAAGCTTACCTGAGAAACTAAAGATCATTAATTAGAAAGGTGCTTCTGGGCAACAGGAAATTTTTTTCATTGGAAAGATTTCAAACCTAAGAAAGTAATTAACTTCTCTGTGGAAGGTGATCATATTTTTGTCTTCTGATGTCCTTCCCTATTGCAGTTGTATGGTTTCAGGCACAATAGAGGGAATATGACCCTCACAGTTTGTCTCCCTCTCTTCCTTTCCACTTCCATTTTAGCATTAGTGGTACCTTCCAGGGAGTACATTATTTATTTATTTATTCATGTCTGTCTGTATGTATGTGTGTATTTACTGATTTTGGAAAGTTCAGGAATATGTTTTAGGGAATATAACAGTATTTTCTTAATGTGCATGTATTCTCAGAATGTTTTTAAATATAAAAATTATGTTTATTAAAAGGAAATTGACCAATTAGGAAAAATAGTTGCCTTTACTTGCCTTTCTTTACTCCATATTTGCATGTCTCTCCTGTCGTGAGAACTCTTGCTTCTGGTAGCATCAACACATTTACTCATTTGTTTATCCCTTTGATGCACATAAAGTAGTTTAAGAGTTCATATACCTTTCACACCACAAAAATAAACCTACTAAGATGAGTTCTAGTTTTGTTTGCAATTATTTTACTCAGCAAATGTTCAAAAGTACTTTCATTAGGTTGTTTTTTTTTTTTTTTTTCTCCCAGACTGGATCTCTTGTTTCTGTTTGCATTTAATTTTAGATTTTCCCTTATCTTTGCTGATTTATTTTTATTTAAAAAAAAATATATAGAACATTGAGCCCTGGTTGGTGTGGCTCAGTGGATAGGTGCTGGCATGTGAACCTAAAGGTCACTGGTTTGATCCCCAGCCAGGGCACATCACCAGGTTGCAAGCCAGGTCTCCAGCCAGGTCGGTAGCTGGAGGCAGATGAAAGGCAACCATACATTGGTGATTCTCTCCCTTTCTTCCTCCCTACCTGCCCTTCTCTCTGGAAATAATGAATAAAATCTTTTTAAAAATTAAAATATAAAATAAAATTTCAAAATAAATAAATATATAGAACATTAAGCACACTTCCAAAAATATCCCCTCTTATTCTCAGAAGATATGTTCCAAGATCCCCAGTGGGTTCCTGAAACTGTTGATATTACTCAGCCTTACATACACTGTATGTTTTTTCCTATATGTACATACATACCTATGATAAAGTTTAATTTATAAATTAGACATAGTAAGGGGTTACCAACAATAACTAATAATAAAATAGAACAATTCTAACAGTATGTTGCAGAAAAATTTATGTGAATGTGGTCTCTCTCAAAGTATCTCATACTGTGATGATATAAGGTAATCAATGAAATGCAGTGAGGTGATGTAGGCATTGTGATGTAACTATTCCCCTTCTGATGTATTGTCAGAAGGAAGGTCATCTGCTTTGGGGAATCCTGGATTAGAGAGCCATGATGATGTAGATGGTTGGATATCAGGATTGGATGATGTCAATGGTAGGGGATCCTCAATAGCTGAAAGATTTTTTGCCAAATTTTTTTGGAAGAGCATTATAACCAGAAGTTATCTCCTTTTGAGTCATCCAAGTGTTGCTGCGGAGGTTGTAATCCTTTGGTGATCGTGTAAGTCACTTTAGTGCTGCATTCCACCTGAGGATTGTATTCTATAGTTTGGTCTTTTTCTTTAATCCTCATCCAAGGACATACTTATTGATTTAAGAGAGAGGGCAAAAGAGGGAGAGAAACATCAAACAGTTGCCTCTTGCTTGTGCCACAGGTTGAGCTGAACTTACAACCTAGACATGTGCCCTGATTGAAAATACAACCCACGACCCTTTGTTTTACTGGACAATGCTCCAACCAGCTGAGCCTCACTGGCCAGGGCCATAATTTTGTTCTTTGATGTCTGTGAAATTCAAAATACTTAGGCAATGTTTTAAAATTATTTATTTAATTATTAAAAAATATTATATTCATTATTTTTAGAGAGAAGGGCAGGGAGGGAGAAAGAAAGGGAAAGAAAATCAATGTATGGATGCCTTTCACCTACTTCCAGTTAAGGACTTGGCTAGAGACCTGGCTTGCAACCTGATTATGTGCCTGACTGGGAATCAAACTAGCACTTAGGCAAATTTTGATAATGTCTATATTGATGGTTCTGCTTCAGTGTGTTCATCTTCTTCTTCCTCTGTAAATGATTCAAATTCTTCCAATTCCTCATTGTTGACACTTCACAGTGGCTTTCAGTACGTTCTTTCACTTCTTTAAGCATGTTAGCAAATCTTTCTCCACTTAACTTCTCCACCCATCCTTGGGAAGCCATTAAAATCATCAAAACTTCATTTCGTAAGTTCTTTCAGAGGCATTTACAGTTTCTGGTTTTCATTTATCCATTGCAGCCTTTGTGAATGTTATTGAGTAAGCATTAGTGAATGATTTTCAGCACTGTATGGTGTCCATATTAGGGTCTGCATCAATTGCTGATCAATTATGATAACAACCAGGTGTATGTATGTGGCCTTGATGATCCAAATGATGCCCAAAATACAACCTCAATATGTTCAGTTTCATAGCCAAGTTTCAGGATGACCAGGTGCATTGTCTAGTATTAATAGTACTTTAAATTCACACTCTTCCATTTTCAAGTATTTTTTTCCACATCTGGATGAAGAATTGGTGAAATCATTTCATTCACAAGATAGCTGTCACTCAGATTTTTTGATTATGATGCCGGAACATGGTGAATGATTTTTGTTTCTGAGAGTGTAGGTGTTTTGCTCTGTATACTATGCTTGGCTTTAGCATATGTCCTGCAGTGTTGCCACGTAGTACCAGGTTAGTGAATACAGGTTCTTCTGCCATGAGGGCCCAGTTTTATCACAACAAAAGACTTGTTTGGATGATATCTTTTCTTTTTAATTAAGTTCTTTACCTTTGCCGAAAATGTGGTAGCAGCCACATTGGGCTGTGTAAGACAGGCAACTGATGAATATTTCTCCCTCACATGGATGTTTCTCTCCCTGTCTTTCTACCTGCTTTTAGTCCTCTCTAAAAAAGTAAATTAATAAAAATTAAGAAAAAAGATATATTATATGAATTATATTATTTAGATATTCTATATTTTTATTTATGTTTTCCCAGTTGATTGGTTTTGTACTGAGAGTGGTGTGCCAAGTATTACATTTTTCTATTATTTGTGTTTCCATCTCTTTCTCTTTGCAACATTAAGATTTTGGATTTGCATATAGCTTTCTGTTTTATTTGGAGCATAGATATTTGTAGCTATTCTATCTTCCCTGTGAATTCTGGCTTTTAGCATTAAAAAGTGTTTTAATTTTTTTTAAATATTGCTTTTTAACACAAATTCTGCTTATATTAGGATTATAAACCTTGCTTCCTTATTGTTTCCATTTGCTTTTGTGTATCTATTCTCATATCTTTATTTTTCTATTTTTTTAAAGATTTTATTTATTATTTCCTGAGAGAGAGGAAGGGAGGGGCAGAGAGGAAGAGAGACATCAATGTATGGTTGCCTTTCACCTGCCTCCAGCCATAAACCTGGCTGGAGACCTGGCTTGCAACCTCGTTATGTGCCCTGACTAGGAATTGAACCAGTGACCTTTGGGTTCACAGGCTGACACCTTATCCACTGCTACCTGCCAGGGTCTATTCTCATATCTTTAGAGTTAGACTTTTAATATCACTGCTTTAGATGTTTCTCTTATATACAGCATAGTTAGGTTTTGTTTTATGTACCAATTTGAAAATATTTTTCTTTTCATAGGCAAGGTAAACTAATTCACATTTATTGATATGACATATTTGGTGCTGTTATATTGTTTCATGTTGTAATTATATACATAATTGTGTGTATTACATTATATTTACTCTATTTCTTTTCTCTAACTTGTGTTTGCTACTTTTTAAAAATTTCTTTAGTATTTAAGAAAATTCGTACTTTTTTTTTTTTTTAGCATTCATAATATTTTAATGAATAGAGTCAGGGTTTCTTATTAGACTAAACCTACAAACAAATTTTCATTAATTGATATGCTTTATAAAACATTTTCCATGTAGCAGTTTTCTTTTTTCCTTTAGATGGAGTAATCTGTTGAAATCAGGTCAGAAAAATAAGAACAGATATTATTAAATAATGGGATTTAGGTTAAATATGTTGCAGTAGATCCTTTTCTAAAAGTATTATGTATTGAATACATTTTTAAAAATATGAATTTCAATATTACAAACACATGCAAAAATACATTTACACACATACACATTTTTACACATATTTAAAGTACATACTGATTTTAAAGTTAATACGAAAAATTTTAAATATGCCAATAGTTTATATAATTATTACATGTTAAAATACATAGTATTTTAGATATAGCAAATTAAGCAATTTTTTTTCTCCTTTAATACTTATTTTATTCTGGAATGCTATTTTTGTGAAACATACCTCAGAAATGGTGTATTGAAGAACTCAGTTTTGTGAAAGTTGTCCTAGAGACAGTGACAAACCCATAGTAAAAAATGAATTTGATTTTTGAGTCAGATCACACCCCCCCCCCCCCCCGCCAATAATACAACTCAGCTTAATTTTAAGCTACTAGAACTACAACGTATTCTTTTTGGAGTTTTCCATCTTAAATAGTAGATTATTATTATTATTATTATTATTTTTAGCTGTGCACTGGTCTTACTTCTTTCAATACCTTCTGTTTTTCCTCTACGTATGTTTTACAAGTTGAAACCTTCAGAAATAATGGCACTTGCAGGGCTCAGCTGGTCCCCAGAGTAGAAATTCTTATGCCTACTAAGTTAAAAATAAAAATCCCTAGGATTTAAATAATTTTGTAGAATAGTATTCTAACTATTTTTTGAACTTGTGGTTGACTTCCTATGTGGTCCTAAACTAACCTCTGAACTATTTAAGTCTATTGAGGTAGAGGTTAGGTATGTTCACATTTCAATAATAAAGTTTACTATAGCATTCATTCCTTTTCCCAAGCATCCCCAGTTTAAGGGTCTTCATAACTGGAAATGTATATTTCCACGATTTAGTTGAAAGGAATCTCATCTAATTTACATGCTAATATGAGAATATATATATTGCCTATGTACATAAATCATATAGTTTAGTGGTTTGCAACTTCCATCTAAATTGGTCTTCATTCTCAGCATCTTTTCCAACCTAAAGATTGACTGATTTCACAACATACCAATGACCAGTTGGTTGCTATTTAAAACATAAATTGCTAATAAAATCTATATATTACACACCCATGAATAAGTACATATTTTGTAACAGTGAATAAGAAAGATAGCATGTATTCTATGTAATATACATCCACCTTTTCTTACGTTTTTCTTCTTCCTTAACTGCATTTGGTTTTTCTGAATTATTGCAAGTAACATGATTTTCCCATTGGAATTATATATAAATAATTCCAATCTAAGGAAACAACCTGCAGTAATGCAGATACAAATAATATACAAAATTATACCTTATTTATAACAAGGTCATTTTAAAGCATTCAAAAGTTAAAGTTGGTTCTTACTCACTTAGCTACCTTATGTAGTTTGATTGGTGCATTTAATCCATTTACCTTTAAGGTTATTATTGATAGGTACCTTTTCATTATCTATTTTTCCCTTTGTACCTATGTTCCTTTTTCTTCATCTTCTTAAAGCAGACCCTTTAGCATCTCTTGCAATGCCGGTTTGGTGGAGATGTATTCTTTTAGACTTCTTGTCTGGGAAACTCCTTATTTCACCTTCCGTTTTTGAATGAGAGCCTTGCTAGGTAGAGTATTCCTGGCTGCAGGCCTTTGTTTTTCATTGCTTGAAATAGTTTCTGCCATTCCCTTCTGGCTTGTTGTGTTTCTGTTGAGAAATCAGCTGATAACCTTTTGGGTGCACCCTTATATGTTATTAGCTGTTTCTCTCTTGCTGCTTTTAGGATTCTCTCCTTGTCTTTGAAATTTGCCATTTTCATTATGATGTGTCTTGGAGTGGACCTGTTTGGGTTCATCTTCATTAGGACTCTCTGTGCTTCCTGAGCTTGCATGAGTTTTTCTCTCCTCAAGTTAGGGAAGTTTTCTGTTATTACTGTTTCAAACAGGTTTTCTATCCCTTGCTCTTCTTCTTCTTCTGGTATCCCTGTGATACAGATGTTATTATGTTTCATATTGTCCTGTAACTCTCTTAAAACCTCTTTATTCTTTAGTCTTTCATTTTGTTGCACTGCCTGGGATTTTTTTTTCTACATTGACCTCCAGCTTGCTGATCTGATCCTCTGCTTTCTCTAGCCTACTTTTGATTCCTTCTACTGTGTTCTTCAATTCAGAAGTTGTATTCTTCATTTCCTCCTGGCTTTTATTGGTGGTTTCTATGTCCTTTCAAATGCTGGTATATTTCTCAGTAAGTTCCTTGTAGCTTGCCTGGTGTTCTTTATAGTTCCCCTGGAGTTGTTTGTAGTTTTCTTTGAACTTGCTGAGCTCATTGAGCTTCTCTATCATTGTTATTTTGAGTTCTATGCCTGAGAGTGTGCTTGTCTCTGTTTCATTTTGCACTCCTCCTGGGGACTCCTCTTTTCCATTTGCTGAGGGTTTATTTCTTTGTCTCCCCATTTTAGGTGACTCCTGTTTGTTTCTGCTTCTGGATTGGTCTGCTTTGACTTACTGTCTTAGTGATGCGACCTTCTGTGGTGTAGAGGTGCACTTTTTTATTTCCTGATTCCGAGCTTGGTGATGTCAGCTAGTGTCCCAGTCTGAGCCTAGTCAGCCAGTTGGAGACTGACTACCAGAGATCCACTATCTTTGTCTCCTTTAGTTGTTAATCTAATCAGTCTGTGATCAGTGGTCAATTTTAGGCACCTCTGGGTGGGGCAGGTGAATTCAGTTGTGAATCCAATCAACCTGTGATCTGAGGTTAGGTTTAGGCACTGTGGGGTGGATTAGTTCCTATGGGATTAACTCACTCTTCTCGGGTGGAACCCCTAGCTTTGTCCTGCCAGCTGTTGCCTGGATGAGCCTCGCCAGCCCTCTTGAGGTTCCCCATTTCCTACCAGTCATGTTGTAATGAATCGGCTCTTCTGTTCTGTCCCTGGTAATAAGGCTTCTCTCCAGCTGGTGTTTTGTTGGCTATTTGGTATGATTTCTCCCAAATTAAGTTGTAATTCTAGTTTGGTGTTGGGAGGAGATTGGTGTAGCTCCACTAAATTTGTACTTTTTTTTTTTTAAAAGATTTTATTATTTTTAGAGAGAGGGGAAGGGAGGGAGGCAGAGAGGGAGAGAGACATCCATGTATGGTTGCCTTTCACTTGGCTCCAGCTATGGACCTGTCTGGAGACCTGGCTTGCAACCTGGTTATGTGCCTTGGCTGGGAATGGAACCAGCAGCCTTTGGGTTCATAGGCTGGCATCTTATCCACTCTACCACCAGCCAGGGCTTACTTGCCAATTTTAAATGGTATCTTTTCACTCCCACTTATTATCTGTATAATGATTTTATTTTTAATCTTTATTTTAAAAAGTTATTTATTCTTCCATTACTTAGTTGCATTCATTTTACTTTGTTAGAATATACAATGTTCACAGTTTCTTTTTCCAATTAATGTCCCCATTCTTTTAGTTTTAGCTCTGTAATTAAGTATAGTAAATGTCCACCACAGTGCCTCTGCTGAAGTTTCCCTAATTTTCTATTCACTGAGTGAGGATCATCCTCTATTTTGAAGAGGGGCACAGATGTACAGTGGAAAAATTTTGAGGGACTGATGTACATATATCAGTTAGGAGAAAACAGTAGTTTTCTTCTGCCTCATGGCTATTTTATTTTAGAGGGAAAATTTTTTTTCATATACATGTATTGTTTAATCCCTTAACTTCCTTTCACCCAGCCCTTCAAAACCCCTCCACTCTGATAACTGTCAGTCTCTTCCCCGTGTCCATGCCTTTGTTTCTTTTCTTTTTTTAAGATTTCATTTATTATTTTTAGAGAGAGGGGAAGGGAGAGAGGGAGAGAGACATCAATGTATGGTTGACTTTCACCTGCCTCCAGCTACGGAGTTGGCTGGAGACCTGGTTTTCAACCTGGTTATGTGCCCTGGCTGGGAATCGAACCAGCAACCTTTGCGTTCTCAGTCTGGTGCCTTATCGACTGTGTCACCAGCCAGGGCCATGCCTCTGTTTCTGTTTTGTTCATCAGTTTAATTTGTTCATTAGATTCCATATACAATTGAGATCATATGGTGTTTGTCTTTCTCTGACTGGCTTATTTCAATTAGCATAATAATCTCCAGGTCCATGCATGCTGTTGCAAAGGTAAGGTTTCCTTTTCCTTTCTATTAATGCCCAAATAGTATCCCACTGTGTAAATGTTCCAGAGCTTTTTAATCTACTTATCTACTGATGGCCACTTGGTCTGTTTCCAGATCTTGGCAATTGTAAATAGGTTGCAATGAAAATAGGGGTACGTACACTCTTTTGAATGAGTGCTTTGGGTTTCTTCGTATATATTCCCAGAAGTGGGATTACTGGGTCAAAAGGCAGTTTCATTTTTAATTTTTTGAGGAAACACCCTGTTGTTTTCTACAGATGCTGCATTAGTTTACATCTTCCAATAATGCATGAGGGTTTTCTTTTATTTGCATTCTTAATAGTACTTGTTGATTTATTTATGATATCCATTCTTACAGGTGTGAGTTGATATCATTGTGATTTTAATTTGTATCTCTCAGATAATTAGTGACATTGAGCATTTTTTTAATATGTCTATTTGCCATCTTGGAGAAGTGTCTATTGTGGTTCTTTGCCCATTTTTGATTGGGTTATTTGTCTTCCTGGTGTTGAGTTGTATAAGTTCTTTATGTAATGTGGAAATTAATCCATTATCAGATATATCATTGACAAATATGTTCTCCAATGCAGTGGTTTGCCTTTTCATTTTGTTGATGGTTTCCTTTGTTGTGAGAAAGCTTTTTAGTTTGATATAATATCATTTGTTTCTTTTTTTTTTTTTTTTTCTTTTGCCCAAGGGGATATTTTGGAGAAAAAAATCACTATGAGATACATCTGAGATTTTATTACCTGTAATTTTTTGTGATGCTAAGTCTTTAACCCATTTTGAGTTTATTCTTGTGTATGGTATGGTGTAAGTTGATCTAGTTTCATTTTTTTGCAAGTACCTGTCCAATTTTCCCAATGTTTTGAAGAGACCCTTTTTACTCCATCATATGTTCCTGCCTTCTTTGTCAAATATTTATTAACCATAAAGGCATGGGTTTATTTCTGGACTCTCTGTTCTGTTCTATTGATCTATATGCCTGTTCTTATACCAGTACCAGGCTGTTTTGGTTACAGTGACTTTGTAATATAGTTGAATATCACTTACCTCTAACTTTATTCTTCTTTCTCAAGATTTCTGACACTATTTGGGGTCTTTTTTGGGTTTCATATAAATTTTTGAAATATTTGTTCTAGATTTGTGAATTATGCCATTGGTATTTTAATAAGAATTGCAGTGAATCTATCAATAGCTTAGGGTAATAAGGACATTTTAATAATGTTAATTCTTCCAATCCATGAACATGGTATATGCTTCCACTTATTTGCACCTTCTTCAGTTACTTTCTTTAGCATCTTATAGTTTTTCAAGCATAGTTCTTTTACTTCCTTGGTTAAATTTATTCCTAGGTACCTTCTTATTTTTGTTCTTATTGTTGTAATAGTAATAGTAAATGGAATTATTTTTTAAATCTCTCTTTAAAATAATTTATTATTGGTATATAAGAATGCTACTGATATATGAATATTAATTTTGTATTCTGTTATTCTGCCAAATTCATTTATTAGATCTTTTTTTTTTTTTTTTGTAGACTCTTTGAAGTTTTCTATATATAGTATCACATCATCTGGGTATTGTGATGGGTTTACTTCTTTCTAGTTTGGATGCCTTTCATTTCTTCTTCTTGTCTGATTGCTCTGACTAGGACTTCCAGCACTATGTTGAATAAGAAAGATGAAAGCAGACATTTCCATCTTGTTTTTAATCATAAGGGAAACACTTTTAGTTTTTAACCACTCTAATGATGTTAGCTGTGGGTTCATCATATATGGCCTTTTTTATGTTGAGGTATGATTCCTCTATTCCCACATTGCTACGAATTTTTATCACTAATGGTGCAAGACTAAAAAAAATTCCAAAAGTACAAAAGATTATCTAAGAACTGGTTCTCTGAAAAAATAAACAAGATTAAGGAACTTTTAACCAGACTCATCAAGAAAAATAAATAAAATTAGAAATAAAAGAAAAGCAACAACAGAAATACGAAGGATTGTAAGAAAATCCTATGAACAACTATATGCCAATAAATTGGCTATCCTGGATATAATTTATAAATTCCTAGAAACATATAATCTTCCAAAATTGAATCAGGAAAAATCAGAAAACCTGAATAGACCAATCACTACTAATGAAATTGAAGCAGTAATCAAGAAACTTTCAACAAAGGTTCTGGACAGGATGGCTTCACAGGTGAATTTTACCAAATATTCAAAGAGGAACTAACACCCTTTTCTTATTTTTCTAAAAAAATTCAAGAGGAGGGAAGACTTCCAAGTTCTTTTTATGAGGCCAGCATTACCCTAAATCCAAAGCAGATAAAGACATTACAAAAGAAACAAAATTATGGGTTAATATCTATGATGAATACAGATGCTAAAACCTCACCAAAATATTAGTAAACCAGATTAAGTAATACATTAAAAAGATCATATACCACTATCAAATAATATTTATTCTGCAGATACAAGGTTGGCACAATATTTGCAAATCAATGAACATATATCACATAAACAAAATGAAGGATAAAAATTACATGATTATATTAATAGATGCAGAAAAGCATTTAATAAATTCCAGCACTTGTCATCACTAAGCCATTATTATATGAAATGTTAAAGGGACTTATTTATGAAAAAGATGATCAAAATTATGAACATTAAAAAGATAACAAATTAAAAAAAAAGAAAAAGATAACAAACTTATAATTATCAACAACAGAACCTAAAAAATAAAAATGAAACAAACCAAGCAGACAACCAGACTAGGACCAGAATCATAGGTATGGGGATCGTTGGGAGGGCATAAACTGGGAGGGGGAAAGGAGTGAAACTGGGAAGAGGGGAAGAGGGATTAGGAAACATAATTGGTGGGTTCAAAATAGACAGGGAAGTTAAGAATAATAGAGGAAAGGGTAAATCCAGTGAATTTAAATGCACAGCCCATGGACATGAGCTAATTAATGGAAGTGTGGGACTGTGGGAGGGAACAGGGGCACTGGCTGGAGGGGAACAAAGAGAAAAGAATTTGGGACAACTGTAACAGCATAATCAATAAAATATACTTTAAAAAGTGACCAACATGAAATCACACACAAATAATAAATAAATAAATAAATCCCAACACTTACTTATGATAAAAATTTATCTTTATTTCACTTTAAGAAATATGCTCTCAGAAATACAAAAGATTGTAAGAAATTACTACAAACAACTCTATGACAAAAAATATGACAACCTGGATGAAATGGACACATTTCTGGAAAGGTATAATCTACCAAAACTGAACCCAGAAGAAGCAGAAAGCCTCAATAGGCCAATAACAACTAGTGAAATTCAAGAAGTAATTCAAAATCTCCCAAAGCACAAAAGC
>PVIW01009345.1:0-52612 GCA_004026585.1 Noctilio leporinus
CTGATATTCCAGGTGCCTCTGTTTCATTTTGTGTTCTTTCTGGGGATTCTTCCTTTCCTTTTGGTGATGGACTGATTCTTTTTTTCCCCATTTTGGGTGTCTGTTCTTGCTTGCTCTTTATTGATTTATTTATTTTTGTTCTTTCCTTGGGTTAACCTGCTTTGCTTCCTTGCCTTAGTTGAGCACCCTTCTGTGATAGGAGATTTGTGGAGTTCAATGTTGCCATCTCCCAGATTTTCTCCACTTGCTGTTCTTGGTTTGTCCTTTATTTGGGCTGTCTGGTTGTATTCTGGGCCTGCGGGCTTTTAGCAGAAACAAAAACAAAAACAAAAAACAAAGACAAACAAACAAACAAAACCAAAAACAAAATACCAAACCAAACAAACAACAACAACAAAAAAAATTGCAAAAGGAAAAAAGAAATAAAAATGATAATAATAATAAGAAGAAAGGGTTTAGATGGCTGTTCACCCTTAATAATCCCTGACTGGTCCAGATGGAGCCTGGACCTGAGGGCTACTATCTTGCTGGCCTCCTCTGTCTCTGGGCTGTGCTCCCCTGTGTCCGGATGCTGCCCGTTCCAATCCCTAGGGTCCTGAAGACTCTAGGTCTTCACGCTCCCTATCCTGTCCTCTAGCTGCTTTGGTACTCGAGAATACCATCAGCACTGGTCTCTACTCTGTCGCCATCTTCCCTCCCAATTTTAAAATCAATGTCAATAAAGTAACTTGAAGCAAAATTATGAACATTTAAATTTTAAAATCAATAAATCAACTTGCTGGGACTTGATTGGGATTGCATTAAATCTGTAGATCACATTGTCAAGAAATTTTGACATCTTGTTTGACAATATTGTGTCATGGGTAGAAATATCCAGATACATGGAATATCTCTTTATTTATTTAGTATTTTGTTTTCATGTATCAAAGTTTTATGGTTTTCATCACAGATACCTATACATACTTTGTTACATTTATAGCTAAATATTTTATTTTGGGGGTGCTAAAGTAAATGGCATTGTTTATTTTTAAAGTATATTATATTGATTATGCTGTTACAGGGGTCCCAATTTCTTTTCCCTTGGCTTCCCCTACCACTTGCCCAGTATCACCCTTCACTCCAGCAATGCCACCCCTACTAGTTCATGTCCATGGGTTGTTCACTTAAGTTTTTTGGCTTTACCATTTCCTATATTGTTCTTAACTTTCCTGTTTTTAGTACCTGCTAATTATGCTTCTTAATCCCTGCACCATTTCCTCATTTCTCCGCCTTCCACTTCCCAGCTGGTAACCCTCCACATGATCCCCATACCTATGATTCCATTCTTATTCTGGTTGTTTGCTTAGTTTGGTTTTGCTTTTACTTATTTACTTTTTTTAGGTTCTGTTGTTGATAGTGTATGTTGTCTTTTTAATGTTCATAATTTTGGACCTCTTTTTCTTAAATAAGTCTCTTTAACATTTCATATAATAATGACTGGGTGATGGTGAAAGCCTTCGGTTTTACCTATCCTGGGAAGCACTATATCCGCCCTTTCATTCTAAATGATAGCTTTGCTGTATAGAGTAATCTTGGTTGTAGGTCCTTGCTTTTCACCACTTTGAATATTTCATTGCCAGTCCCTTCTTGCCTGCGAAGTTTCTTTTGTGAAATCAGCTGATAGTCTTATAGGACCCCCTTTGTGGGTAACTCTTCTTTTCTTCTTTTCCCTTGCTGCGTTTAAGATTCTCTTTTTTTCTTTCAACTTTGGCATTTTAACTATGATGTGTCTTGGTGTAGTCCTCCTTGGGTCTAGCTTGTTTGGGACTCTCTGTGCTTCCTAGACTTGTATGTCTATTTCCCTAACCTTCATTATCTTTTCACATAAGTTTTCAACTTCTCGCTCTTCCTTGTCTCTTTCTGGCACTCCTAAGATTTGGATGTTGGCATGTTTAAAACTATCCCAGAGGTTCCTAAGCCTCTCCTTGTTTTTATCAATTCTTGTTTCCTCATTCTGTACTGATTGACTGTTTATTTCTCTCCGTATGTTTCAAATCATTGATTTGAACCCCAGTTTCCTTCCCTTCACCATTGGTTTCATGTGGGTTTTCCTTAGTTTCACTTAGCCCAGCCATCACTTCTTCCCATCTGCATTTGCCATACTCAAGCATATCTGTCCAGTCTGTGAGCATTGCCATTACCGGTATTTTGAACTCTGCAGCTATTAGGTTGTCTATCTCCTCATCACTTAGTTCTTTCACTGGAACCTTGATTTGTTTGAGCCATACTTCTCTGTCTCTTCAATTTGACAGGGTCCTGTGTTTGCCTTGGTATCTTAGGTAGAGCTGTTGCACCAGTTATGTTGTAAGGGGTGGGGCCATAGGTATTTGTCAGTGTGGGGCATCCTCTTTCACTATGCTGTGATGCTGTGTGTAGAGGAGGGGTCTGAGAGAGAACAATGCCACTTTCCCAGCACTTGCCCCTCTTCCAGGCACTTCATCTGCTCCCATATGGGACTAGCACCTCTCAAGCTGTTGCCCTGTTCCAAGAGTGGGTGGTGCTGCAGACATTCTAGGACTGTGGGAGCCTCTAAAGAAACAGACTGCTGAGAGACCAGCAGTTTCTTCCTCTACCTCAACTTCCACTAGTTTTCATAGTCAGAAGCAATGTGGCTTTATTTTCCCCAGCACTGGAACCATGAGCTGTGTGATCTGGACTGGTGGTGGGAGCACTCTCCATGTGTCCCTTTACTTTTTAAAACTGTGTGACTATGCTTTTCACCAACAGTCACAACTGCCACCGCCAGACTAGGATCTCTCCCATCTTGGCTCCACCAGGCCTACCTGTCTGGATGAGTATTTCTTCTTTACATCTTTGTTTGTTGGACTTCCATGCAGCTCAATCTTCTGGAACTTCAGGTTTTCTTCAGTTTTGAAGTAGTTATATTCCTTCTTAGTTGTGGGGGGAGATTCAGTGGGTCTACTTATGCCTCCATCCTGGCCAGAAGTTCAGAATCTATTTGTTTGTTTGTTTTTTTAATTTAATTTTATTGTTGTTGTATTACATCCATCCCCTTTTTACCCACTCTGTACCCTTCCCCACCCACCCACTCCCCCACAAAGTCAATTTCACTTGTTGTCCATATCCATAGTTCTTTCATACTAGGTTCTTGTCTAAACAGAATCTGTTTTTAACTTCGAATTTCACATATTCATCACTATGGTATAGGAAAGCAATTTATTTTTGTATATTGTCCTTTGTATCCTATAACTTTTCTATAATTGGTTTGAGTTTGTCCAAAGTTTTTTGACTTTTCTAAGATCATGTCATCTGTCAAAAAAGGATAGTTTTATGTCTTTCTTCTCAAGCTATATATAAACTGTGTACTTCTTTATTTCTTTTCTTTTCTTTTCCTTTCTCTTTCTTTCTTTCTTTCTTTCTTTCTTTCTTTCTTTCTTTCTTTCTTTCTTTCTTTCTTTCTTTCTTTCTTTCTTTCTTTCTTTCTTTCCCTTCCTTCCTTCCTTCCTTCCTTCCTTCCTTCCTTCCTTCCTTCCTATTTTTTGTCTTAGTGCATTAGCTAGAACTTTTAGCGTGGTATTGAAAAGGAGCAGTGAGGATGACGTCCTTCCCTTGTAGCTGATCTTAGTGGTAATGCTTTGAGTTTCTCATCATTGAGTGTAATGTTAGCTGTAGATTTTTTGGTAGAATCTTTATTAAGTTGAGGAGGTTCCCCTCTATTCCCAGTTTACATGAAGGGAAGTTAAATTTTGTCAAGTGCTTTATTATTTTTTTGCATCTATTGATATAATCATGTGATTTTTCCTTTTTAGCTTATTGATGTTATTGATGGGTTACTTTGATTTTCAAAGATTGAAACAGGCTTGCATACTTGGGATAAATCTCACTTGGTTGTGAATTACTTTTATAAATTGTTGGGTTTGATTTGCTAATATTTTGTTGAGGAGTTTTGCATCCATGTTCAAGAAAAAATCTTGTTATGTTGTTGCCTGGTATCAATATAGGGTAATGCTGTCTTCATAAAATGAGTTAGAAAGCATTCACTCTGCTTCTTTCCTCTGAGATACTGTAGAGAATTGGTATAATTTCTTCCTTAAAAATTTGGTCAAAAGCCCTGGCTGGTAGCACAGTGGATAAGGTGCCGGCCTGCAAACCCAAAGGTCACAGGTTTGATTTGCCAGCCAGGGCACATAACCAGGTTGCAAACCAGGTCTCCAGTCAGGTCTGTGGCTGGAGACAGGTGAAATGCAACCATACATTGATGTCTCTCTCCCTCTCTGCCTCTCTCCCTTCCCCTCTTTCTAAAAATAATGAAATAAAATCTTAAAAAAAAAAAAAAAAAAATTGGTCGAATTCACCAGTAAACCCATCTGGGCCTGGGGCTTGGTTCCTTTGACCTTTCAAATAATCAACTTTTGGTTTCATTGACTTCTGTCTATTGATTTCCTGATTTTAATTTTATTGATTTCTGATCTAATTTTTATAACTCTTGTCTTCTGTTTATTTTGGATTTAATTTGTCCTCCTTTTTCTGGTTTCTTAAGGTGGAAACTTAGATGATTAATTTTTATCTTTCTTCTTTTTCTTTTTTAAAAAAGTATATTATTTATTTATTTTTAGAGAGAGGGTAAGGGAAGGAGAAAGAGGTGAGAGAGAAATATTCATCTGCTGCTGCTTCTTGTACATGCCCCGACCAGACACCAAACTGGCAAGCATGTGCCCTGACCAGCAATTGAACTGGTAACTTTTTGGTTTGCAGAATGATGCCCAACTGAGCCACACTGGTTGAGGTGACCTTTCTTCTTTTTTAAAGATGTGCAATACTAGCTCTGGCTGTTGGCATGGTGGATAGGCACCAGCCTGCAAACCCAAAGGTCGTTGGTTCAATTCTCAGCCAGGGCACATAACCAGATTGCAAGCCAGGTCTCCAGCCAGGTCCACAGCTGGAGGCAGGTAAAAGGCAACCATACATTGATTTCCTGCTCTCCCTCTCTGCCTTTCTCTCTTCCTCTCTCTCTGAAAGAAAGAAAGAAAGAAAGAAAGAAAGAAAGAGTGCAATACTTTCTCTGAATTCTATAGATTTTGATAAACTGTGCTTTTATTTTCACTTAGCTCAAAATACTTAAAAATTCTCTGAAATTTTTTTTTTCTGGCTTGTGTTATTTAGAGGTATGGTATTTAATCTCCGTGTACTTGAAGATTTTCCTGTTATTGATTTCTATTTTAACTCCTTTGTGGTCAGATAGCAGATACTGTATGATTTCTATTCTTTAAATGTGTTAAGATGTGTTTTATGACCCATAATGTGGTCTCTCATGGTGCATGTTCCATACGAGCTTGAGAAGAGTGTGTATTCCACTGTGGGATAAAGTAGTCTATAGATTAATGATACCTAGTTGTTGAATTCAACTATATCCTTACTGATTTCCTGCCTGCTGGATCTGTATATTTTTTTATAATGGTGGGTTAAAGTTTCCAATTATGATAGTGCATTTATGTTATTCTCCATAGTTCCATCAGTTTTTATCTCAAGTATTTTGATACTCTGTTGTTAGGTACATGGCTTGATGGTTAATTTTCTTAATGGTGACTTTTGAAGTTTGACAACTTTTAGTTTTGATGATATTCAACTAATCCATTTTGTCTGCTGAGGATCCCATGGGCAACCTCAGCATCGGTGGGGAGTGTGCAGATCACACTGAGCTTCTCTAGGGCTCCTCTGTATGTATGGATCACCTCATCCAGGACAATAAGCTCACCCCATTCAGTCGCTGCTGAGATGGTGACGTCTGCTGACATAAGTGACTTCACTGTGTGCAAGTGTCACCCACTGTTTGAAGTCCAGCGAGTTCTCTGCAGGTCCTCACCATTGTGTCCTGCCCTGAGCAAATGAGCTGGTGGGGGAGTGGAAGCAGACCAGAGGAAAAGCCCCATAGACTCTCATTGTGTAGCAGTTTTTGAGCATAAATGGTTTAGATGGTTGCTGTGTATCTTTCTTTGACTTCCGGGGTGCTGGAATGATCACCGCTATTCAGCTGTATAGACCATTTCGGGAAAGAGGCAATACTAACCTCTCCCCATAGGCATGGCTGGGAATCCCACCTTGGCAATTCTATTTTACAAGAAGAGAAAGGATAGATCTTAATTCAAATATGCCACCCTCAGCTGAGGAGTAGTGACAAAAATATGAGTAAAACCAGGGCCTAACCAACTTCATGAAGGTTCTAAGTGAGTGCCTTCAAATATGCCTTCCAGTCCTCAGAAGAGTTCCTAGGTTACCTGGGGCTACACTGTAGAAGGTGCTGTGACTGTGCATTTGCAGGAAGGGCCCGTGGGCTGGGCTGGGCTGGGGGAAGGGAAAAGGGGGGTGGGGTGGGGGTAGGAAAGCCCCAAGCAGGATGAGACACTGCTCATCCCTAGGCTGCTAATGCAGGTTGCTCCTGTCACCTGCTCCCTTACCGGATACCTTTTTGAAATTATGTATAATGGAAAGAAGCCAGTCTCTAAATCAAAAAGACACTTTAATAAGGGCGTGAAGGTGACACAGAGAGGGGTGTGGGGTGGTTGGTGCTGTTCCCTGAGAATAAAAACTGACTGGATACATTGCTGGAGGGAAGGGGAACAAGGTGCAACTGTTTCAGAAAACAGTTTGGCAGTTCCTTAGAATGTGCAACATGAGAGTTGCTGCTACAGGACCCAGCCACTCCACTCTTTGTATGAAAATGCCCATCCACTCAAAATCTTGGACATGAATGTTTATAGCAGAATTATTCACAATAATAAAAAAAGGTGGAAAATAAGTTGTTTGTCCATCAAATGGGGAATGAATAAAAAAAGTGGTTTGTCTAATAATGGACTAAACTATTAACACTTGGTAATAAAAAGGATCAAAGTTCTGATACATGTTTCAAAATGTTAAGTGAAATAAGACCACCATTATAAAAGATGTCCAAAATAGGCACACCTATAGGTAGAGAGTAGACTAATGGCTGCCAGGGGTTGGAGATGGGGCGAAGAATGGTTAGTGACTGCCTACGAGATTTTTTTTTTTTTTTTTTTGGGGGGGGGGCATAATAAAAATGTTCTAGAATTAGATTATGGTGATATTTGTACAACTATGTAAATATACAAAAACACACTTTAAACTGATGAATTTTATAGCATGTTAATTATATCTCAATATTTTTATTTAAAAAACTTGACTAGGGAATCTGTATTGGTGGGATCAGCCAGGGAGGCTATTCTGGGCTTGCAGTGGGTCACAGGAGGGCTGCCCTCTGAATCCACAGCCGGAGACCCCACACCTGGTCCAGCTGCACCTGTTTAAATTGTTTGACAGGCAGTGTTGAGGGGGTGCTGCCTGAAGTATTCAAGACTCCTGGTTAGGTTAGACTAGGAGGGGGGCCAGGCTCTCTTCTCTGGCCTGGTTACAAAGACTCTACAGCTCCTACCTAGGCCTGGCAGGCAGGCAGGCACTGCAGGGAAAGGCTGCCTTTCTCAAGAGCTGAGATGAAACCCCAGTGAAAGTCTGAAACATAGGTATTCAGGTATGTGGTATGTGAAAGCTCAAATTCAATACAAGAGAGATGATGTAAGAAATCCACAGAAACAGTGCATTAATGTTTAAGCTTCATAGCATTATGCTAAGTGGAATGAGTCAGTCACAGGACAAACACTGTAGGATTCCACTTATGAAGTATCTCAATTAGTCCAACTCACAGAAGCAGGGAGTAGATGGCAGCGGCCAGGGATCGGGAGTGGGGGAGATGGGAGAGATGCTATTCAATGGGTGTGAAGTTTCAGTTGTGCACAAAGAGTTCAGAGATCTGCCGTACAATACTGTACCTATAGTTAACAGTATTGTATATTTTTAAAAATCTCATGTTAAACGTTCTTACAGCAATGATAATAACAACATGAAAGTTGAAGGTAAGTCAGGGGTCACTCGAATTCCTTTCCTCAGCATATTCATGGGGCAGCTACTCTGCCAGGCACAGTTATGACCAAAACAAACACAAATAGCAGCCTCCAGCTAGCTTACACTTTACTGGGGAGATACCACAAACAAATATTATAGAGTATGTCAGATTGTGGGGAATTTAGAAGCAGGTCAATTGCAATTGTAAGTACTGCAGGGTTGGTCAGGGGAGGCTTCCCTTCCAGGTGACTAGCAGCAGGTGAAGGAGGAAGACAGCACACTTGGCTTAGGGTTGAGCTAGGCAGAGATTCCAGCAGGCTGAGGGCAGGTGTGTGCCACAGCAGGTCCAGCAGGGGAAGAGGTGGGGAGCCAGGCCGGGCCTTGTGCAGGGACTGATCTGGCACCTGCAAGCCCACTGAGGTGGCTAAGCACTGGCTGTAACTGCCAGAGGCAGAAGTACAAAGATCTCAACAGCTACCTTCAAACTAAGGGTGAAAAGTGTTAAGGAGAATTCATTCACTCCCGACCTGAGTGGATATAAAGTCTAGGCAGGAGTGTCCACCTTTAAAAGAAGGAAGATGAAAATGGTGTGGCACCTCTACAAAAAGGCACTCAGGCAGGCAGGCAGGCATATTTGCAAAAAGATTGAGAGGACAACCTGGGGGAAAGCAACCCAAATAGAAGAGAATTTCTGGGAAGACTTTGTATTATAGAAATTGGTAAGAATAAAAGATCAAAAAATGAGATCATAATATAAATATTGCAATCTAAGAAAACAAAATTACGAATTAGAAGCAGTAAAGAATGGAGTATAGTTGCTGAAAATTCAATTTCAGATACAGGCATGCAAGCCACCCATTTACAAGTTAGAAGAGGGCAGCTGCCATTTTTGTATCACCCTCTCAATGCCCAGAACATGTATCAGCATGGACACATTAATTAGCATTTTTTGGTAAAGAATCTATTTCATTGTATTTTCCCATTACCATTTAGTCCCCTTACACCCCTTTCTCCTCCTTGCAATTGCAACACTGTTGTCCAGGAGTCCTTTTCCCTTTTTGCGGAGTCCCTCCCCTCTGCCCACTAGCTGTCATCTGCTCTTTTTCATGAGTCTGTCCCTAATTTCCTTGTTAGTTCAGTTTGTTCATTAGATTCCACAGGAGTGAAATCATATGGCAGCATCTTAAAAGGAGAGAGAAATCTACATAGGTGGAATTCAGACTTGAACCGTAAGTCTACTTATTATCAGCCTGCAGAACCAGACTGTGAAGATTTTTGTTTACAACCAGACTTCTTAGGTTGACCTTTGGTCCCTAGTTTATTTGTCTCTAATTGGTGGCCCAGCTTGAGGGCAAGATCCTAAGAATTGCTTTTCTTTAAGTATCTCTGTCCTCTGCTCTGAAATACAACTCTCCCTTGTCTTTGCTGAGCAGGAAGTATGATAGCTGAAGGCCAAGGTTGAAGTTCTAACCTTTATCTTCCTGATAAAGCAGAGCATAATTATGCATGGATAATACAGAAATAACAACCTAAGTACATTTTCACTGTAGGAGAGGGAGAAGAGGAGGGGAGAGGAGAGAAGAGAGGAGGGAAGAGAGGGGAGAGGAGAGGATGCAAACGGCTATTTGTGAAGAGCACTGGCCTGGGAGTGGGAAGTTCAGGGTGGAGCTGGGAATTCAAGTTACTAAGCAGCATGCTGTGGGACCACCACAACCCATTTCCTCTTGTGTTTTAAATGAGGGTTTGGGAGGGATGATTTCTTGGAGCTCTTTCCACACTAACATTCTGCCTGTTTTGTTTTTGGCTGAAGAAGAAATGTGTGAGTGGCTTTATTAAATGTTTTAGTGCATCATTCCTTTTATATTCATATTTCTAGATTAACACGACAATATATCAAGAACATGCTCATACTCGAGGAACCTCAGATATGGGCAAGTTGCCCAGAATAATACATTAAATGGTAGAAGAGAAACTTAGAACCCTAGAGCAACCCTCAGCTGCCAGGCTCCTGATGGGTGTGTAATAAATAGTACATGTGTAATAGCAGGTAGAACTATACCTAATATAAAATGTTTACCATTAAGTTTTTTTTTTTACATTAGCAAAATTTGAGAGTCTTGACTAGAAGAATGTGATTTTGAAGACTTGACCAGAAACTCCAGCACTTCAGAGGTGCACTGAGGATCTCTGCATGGCCTTGAGCTGTGGAGCTGGTTTCACAACAGCTGGTGTGGCCACCATGGTGAGGGCGGGGCAGGGATTGCTCCAGCAGGTGTCAGGTGGCAATGGGAGCCCAGTGCAAAGCTGAGCCCATGATTAGGAACCTGTTCCCAAATGAGATCCATACAGGCCACTTTACACTTCAGGGAGCATGTCACCATCTACTCCTTGGACCAGCGCTTCTCAAGGTCTGGTTCACAGACTCCAGGGAGGCCCCGATCCCCCTTTGTGGCCTGTGGCTATGAGACTATTTCCACAATAATACTGAGATGTTATCTGCCTTTGGCTACTGCACTGATATTTGTACTGAAGTGAGGTACAAAAGCAAAACTGCTGGAATCAACACATGGATCCACCAGTGGCATGCAACTACTCGTGCAGTCATGATAGTCTTCATTAACTAGTACTTGCAGTACAAAAAGAAGTATTTGTTTCATTTAAGAATGTCCTGAGAAGTAAAAATGACTACTTTTATTAAATCACCAACCTCAAGTTGTGTGACAAAATGCTAAGTGCCATGAGGAAGTTCATTCATGCAACACCTGTCTCCGAGGAAAGCCCAGCCGCCCAGGTGGCTGGGCCATGCCCTGCCCAGCTGCCTTTCCCACTGCACACCATTGCTACCCGAAAGCACACTGACGAGCGATGGTTTTGGTTGGAAGCAAAATTTCTAATTTTGGAAAACTTGTATCCACCACTGTGTTTGACTTAGAATTTGCTGAGACTTCTGGTGATATTTTGATACAAATGATGTGATTTTCTGATTTGATATATAATGAAGTATGGCTACACTTGGAAAACCTACAACCACCAGAGCAGTGATGTAGTTCATGACTACATTAGGGACCCAGTATTTTCTAGATGACCAATGCATGCTATAAAATTATGCACGGGTAAAAGATACATTCAAAATGAAAGACCAATGGATTTTAAGGTGAGAGTATGAAAAATTCATTTGGTGTTGTTGCAGATGCCATGCAGTAGGCAACCTTTAAGAAACTTAAAACTATTCCCTTTAAGGAACAATGATCTGAACAGGCTATTAAAACGTGCCCTTCTTTTCCAACCACACACCTGTGTGAGGCTTCACCAGAGTGAATGTTGAAGCAGATACGAGAATCCACCTCATAAGCCAGACATTAAAAAGATCTGCAAAACTATAAAAACGATTTCACTCTTCACTAATTGTTTGGGGGTGCTTGGACAAGTTTCTTTCTTGTTCATAGAAATAATGTAATTGAAGTTAGTATCATCAATTACTTCATTTTAAAATGTATTAAAAAAAAATCTCACTTCTGATTTCTAGTACAATGACAATTGAGATGCAAACCACACATCAAAAGCAGCTGGAGTCCTTGATAGTTTCTATAGAGCCAAAGGTCCTAAAACCAAGAAGTTGAGGAAACGCTACTCTAGCTCCACTCCCATCCTCACAGGCAGCTCCTGGACACAGAAAAACTCCATGCACTAAGTGCAGAAGCTCACTACTGGTTGACAGCTTGGATTGGTGCCATTTCTAGCAAAAGTGAAAAGGAACAGTAAGTAAGAGCTTTACAATGGATGGGGGAAAATGACAACATGGATAGTGAAGAAGAATTTAGTGCTGGACTAACTCCATTGGACTGCTCCCTATCTGATGCACCAAATAGACCAAAATGAGGGGTGAAAAGAAAATGCTATTGAATGCGGGGAGCAAATGGCAGAAAAGGGACTTAATGAAGATTAATTTACATGTTTGTTCTTTAAACCCCAAATTTCTGCAATGCCCCTCTTTGACTGCAACTCTTCTTGAGGTCATTAGAACTGTGGACAGTATGACATCAAAGTAATGGGAGCTGCCCTATGCTTTCTCTCTTGCCACTTAGAAGTTCTTGGCATTCCTGTTTCTTCTGACTCTAAAGTAGAGCTGTTTTTGGGTAAAATTTGTAATAAGCTCAATATCCGCGAATTTGGGACTCTGCTGTTCAAGCAGAACACGAACTGGGATTTTTTATTATTATTAATACCTTTAAAAAGAGGAAAAGTCAAGTCACTGAAGTACTGGGAAAGTGATTCATAACCAAATAAGCTAGTAACTGTAAACACAAACTTGTGATTTCTAGCACTGTCTGTAACGAAGACTAGCCGCTGACGGTGGCTGTTGTGCTTGCAGAAAAGAGAGGACACCGGGGATATTCCTGATGTGAAATGGCAGGGGTAAAAACTGTTGCTTACTTTTCACAGTATGATGGATAAAGAAAGAATAAGACTCAGAAAAAAAGAGCCAAAACCATGTGATGTGGTCCTTGTCTACAGGTCTGTATCTCCTAGAAGCCACTTGCCTCTCCCTGCAGCTGTCCACACTCACCAGCCTGGAAATCCAGCACACCAGGGAAGCTCAGAGGCAGAAAGACTGGTGTTTAGAGATGGACCAAACTAGAACTTGAATCAAACTTAGCCAGTATCTCTGCAAGCAGAAAAAGATATATTCACAACTATTAAAAAACTAACAAAGTTTAGGGAATTGTTAGCTCTGTTTTGCTTTATTTTTCCTTCCCTGAAGAACTGGCTTAAAAACTTTTTTTGGGGGGTGATAAATAGTAGGTATTTATTTGAAATGAAAAGCAAAGTACCTAGACTGTTGCATTTAAGTATGTATTGTAATTGTGTTACTCTACCTTTTTGCATCAGACAGATATACAATAAACATTCAGTTATCACAGATTGCATACTAGATAGTAATTCTTCAGGTCTTTTACATAACCACCAAAGAACAGCTATTATTGGATTCTGCAATATAGTACAAAAGTCCACAATCAATCCAGTCTTAGCCAGTATCTTCAATTTACTTCTGTTGCTGTACAAATAATTGGCCATTTCTAGGGCTTACAAGTTAATAACAGGACAAAAAAAAATATACATTGCACTGACACAAAAAGTCAGCCGTGTTAATAGTCATGCAACAAGTAACCAAACTTGCTGAAATTAAAAATACTTCCTAAAAACAGTTTTAATGGCATAAATATTTTATACAGTTCATTTACCAAAACAAAATGTATTTAAATGATACAAAGAAAAAATAAGTCTCTACCAACTTTATACATAAGAAAGTGCAAAATAACTTATCTAGAGTGTTTTGCTATTATCCAGATGGACGGCTGCTATGGGCAGCTATTCTCCTCTTCTGAAGCACATAACAGTAGCACACTACACATGAGTGTTAGAACATATGGGTAAATAAATGAGTCAATGGATGGATGAAAAAATGAGCTACAGAGATCAGGCAGAAGCCCTGTGAGGTACTCTCAGAGAAAGAACCAGACCACACAAATGTGGGTGTACATGCTTAGATGTCGGTAAACAAATTCACATGGACCACAGAAAGACATTCAGAGAAATAGTTTACGTAGATGAGTGTACTTGTATATGTGAGTGGTTTGTAATTTCTGCATTAGAAACAAAGAAAAAACCCCACCGAACAAAGCAGTTGCCCACAGCACCAGCTGCCAGAGGAAATACTATCATGAGGGTTTTGGTTTCCACCTTCTGGTCATGGAAGTTGTGTCGGAAAGTTTGAAAGTGTTTATCCTATGTAACTTCATATTACAAAGAGGAATAACCTTTAAGTAACTACATCACACACATTCATATATTCAAGTCTTTAAAGAATACCTCTGCCATTGGGTTGGGGGTAGACATGGACCATGGACACAAGGAGGACGTTTCTTTTAAAAAGTGTAGAATAACACTGCTACAACTCATCTCTAGACTGGACAGGGAGGAGCCCACAACGGTGGGATAGCACAATTCCTGCAAGTGTGGAGCATCTGTATTATTTCTTAGAATTGAAGCAAGGCGGGGAGGGGCAAGGGCAGTGTTGGCGGGGAGGATGAGACACAGAAAGGAAAACAGAACACAACTTTTCTTCAAGTCAAAGTATTAATGCCAATAATCCTTTTATTAACAAGTATATTTGACCTTTTAGAAATGGAAGTGTTTTAATCAATTTTGATATGTAACCATAAATAGACGGTAGGCTCAAACCTAGGTAAATAAAGATTTAAATTTAGTGAGCATAAGGCACTAAAGCAGCCTTTATATTTTTCTCTTGGAGACCTAGTTATCAGGAAGAACAAATCTGTTCTTAAGCTGGTTTCAGCCCATTAGGTACAAGATCACTATTGTACCCATGCCCATTTTTGAACGCGTGTGCATATATGTGCATTTTAGTGCATAAGTGTGCCTGTCACCAGGGCCTGAAGACAAAAGGTTGGGAAAGCCAAAGCCACTGACTGTCCTTTGCATGGTGCCCCACGAGGGTGTGAAGGCCTGTCCTTCCTTTCCTGGGCCATAAAGGATTCTACCTTTTTCAAATCACCGGGCTTTTAGAATTGTTCATAATATTATCACTAAATATCTGAAAATGTTAAAATCTAGTTCGTTTCATTTGTTTTATATATATATACACATATATATGTACATAACACACATTTTAAAAAATCCCTTCACCAAAGCCATTTCTGTAAACTAAACTTACCTCTTAGCCCCTACCAGCTTTAGTCTCCCTGGATTTGTGTGTTCTGTTACCGACTAGTAGAACAAATTAAATAACTAAATATTAAAATACTGTAATTATATTCATAGCAAAAACAAAAAAATAGACATTGATACAGTATAAATCTCACTGTTTTCAGGTAGATGGCATTAAATGGTAAAGGTTAATTATAAGCAGTTTTGACATGTTCCAGTTTTATAACAAGTTTTATATGTTAACTCTGTACACTGTTTATTTTTTTATCCTTTTTTGAAAATAAGCTATAGTAGAATTTTTAGTGTCAGCAAAGACACATTCTTACTATGTTCTATGCAAGAGAAGCTAATTTGGGTTGCATGCACTTACAGTTCCCTTGGTTGAGGCAGAGCTGTTTCCTGTGTTGCGCTCGTGCCCAGACCACCTCTGCACAATACTCAGAGGGTATTTGTGTCCAAATGGTGGCCCGACGGCAGGGTACAAGGGGCCCTGTGACGCCAGAACAACATCGAGGTGGTGTGCAGCCAGGTGAAAGATGCCCCACTATTTCCAGGGTATCTTACAGCCTGACTCTTACTCTCCCACGCTGTTTCTAAAGAAGGTCTGCATTGTTTTGGTTACTAGCCTAGTTTGAGTAGAGATACTGTGGGCAACGTGAAAGAAAGAACATTGGGCACACATAGGCTGGTTTTGAAAAGGGGGGAGAACATATATAATGTCTTTGAGGATTAAAAAACACGTATTTATCATTAATTGGTGATAGATGTCAGACAAACCAGAAGTTCATTGAGTTAGTGGTTTAGTTTGAAGTCTCATGTTACAGGCAGTGAAGTCCTTATTTAGAAAAAAGACCTTTACACCTATTTACAATTTACACAGTTACTTGCAAAGAAGTCTAATCGACAACCATTTTCTGAAAGCCTTTTTTTTTTTTGGTGGTGTTTTTTTTCCAAATAAGGAAGAGGAGCTCTACAAAAATGAGACACACACACACACACACACAATGACGGTTGATAAGTGAGGATTTTCTCTTGGAGACAGCGATTGTTGACAGGGAGAACTGGAGTTGACATGGTTGCTCCCAGGAACCACCTCATGTTCTTCTTGTGCTGTTCACCGGAATTGTCTGCCCCAGGACTGTACTCTACACCCATTTATTCAATGATCCCTTTAAATGCAATACTCCAAACACGTGGTATGAAGAGATGTGTAAACGGAGACTGTTCTGATGCCTTCCGAGCTCTAACAGGGAACCAGTAAGGGGGTCTGAAAACTGTGGTCTCCCATCAGCTTGTTGAAGCTTCAACAATTTCGAGGCCCATCTTCCGAGCCCCTTTCATGCTGTAAGTTGTAATAACAGTTCTGACAAACACGCACCGGGGATGAGATTTTCAAGCGTTTAATTTCTGACTGAAACCGACTGCACCTAAAGGAAAGGCAAAATCAAGTAGTTACAGGTTCTCTCCATGTTTGATTGCTGGCTGAGAAACACTCATTTGAAAATCCAAAGGATAGCTTGCAGCCTAATGGCAAAGACTGCAATGCCAGATGGAATGCTGAAGACCATACTGTGGTCATGCGCTTGACCAAGGACCAAAAGTAATGCCCTATTACTTGTTTCAGGCTATGAAGAAAAGGAATATTAAATCAGGGCAGGCTATTTATTTGATTGTAAAGAATTTTAAAACACGTTAGGATTCTCCTATAGCATGAGGCCACAGAGTTTGGATGGCTATGGCTACCCATCCTGTTCAGGACTGCTCCTCATGCCCTGTGAACTTAGAAGTTTACCAACATCTTTACTGGGTCTTGGCTTTTTTCTCTTGGCAGAAGGCTTACTACCTATTTTAAACACTTTGGTCACTACCAAGTTCCTCTGGACATTAAAACACTTGGTGCGATCCATGCTTCTGTTGTTTATTAAATAGGTAGTTTGGACCAAATGTTTCCATTTTCTGATTATTTTGATAAAATTCCTTGAAAACTATTCCTATTCCTAAAATAAAGTGGGTGCAACCTTGGACACGGCACTTAAGTCATGTTAAGCTTGGCTTCTCACATGGCTGAAACAGAATTCTATTTCTTCCAGTGCAAGTGTCCAGGCAGCAAATGTGCCACCAGTGCAAAGGGTTTATAGGACTGTTATTGGACTTTGAGGAGACCCTCAGGAGTGCTGACCAGGTGTTTCTGATGATTATTTCTGTACTTTTCAATATGACAGAAATATTTCACAATTATAACAAAAAAGAGCAGAGAGAATTCTAGAGTGGGGACCCAGGAGCAAATCAGAACCTACGTGTGTTGGACATAATTCACATCCTTAGAGATTAACCCACAGAAACTCAAAAGCTTGCATGTCACCTTACTTTTGGCAGAAGAGCTGACCGCAGTTCCTACAGTGGTGCCGCCTTTCTGTGAGAGAAAACCGCACCGCGCAACCGGAGCAGCTGTCGCCTCCTTCATCCTTCACCCAGTGGTCAGCAGCAGAACGGCCTGGCTGGTCACTCACAGACCAGCTGAAAACTCGGCCCCGACTGTCACCAACAAGGATCCTACTATGATCCCTGCAGGAGACATGACACTGGGTCACCTCAAGGACAGTCTCAGCCCAGCCCCCTGGCCAAGGGGTTCTTTCTGTTCCTCCCTCCTGAGGCTGTCCAGTCTGCAGCAGGGATGCGTGTTGGAGTGGGGGTCATGCGCATGAAGAGACAAGAATGGAGCCTGAATCGACACTTCTGTCTCAGCTCTCTTTGGATCAAACCTTATCATATCTTTAAAGTAGGAGGAAGGTAAAGCTGTTTGTTTAATCTGAAGTTAAAATCTACACACTGCCAGGTTTTTTCTGATTTGTCTGTTTGAGAGTCATATATGAAAACGAAACCCGTTTTCCCCACAGATGGGCCTGGAGTCTGGACAGGGCTCAGCTGGTGACTCAGCTGTGGGAGTAGCTGGAAAAGGTCTGACACTCACTTGGAGATGCCCAGGGCGGTGATCTCTGCTGGGTGTGCATTGTCTTTTCGATCAAAGGCTGTGTGCATAGTGAGCTTACTCCTGAACACCAGTTGCCGTTCCCATCGGTACCCTGTAATGGAAAAGTGCAGGCCATGACAAATTGAAGTGAGGGAAGACAGTTATTTGGCAGGTATACGCTGGTACAGTGCTCTCCAAAGTTGGGGTATCACAACCTACTGTTACTGCAGCTTTTCCAAGTTCTCAGCAGCTGCTGCCTCAGTGGAAGGTAAAGCAATCTAGCTTAACATTGACCATGGGCCAGCTGGGAGAACATCTCATTTGCAAAGATGAATAGAGAGGAGAAATCATCAATGCAAGAACATATAATTTCTTCAGTTGAGAATGTTGCCTCTATCTTAGTCAAAGTTACCTGTGAATACAATTTTATTTTTATCTGTAATCAGTAACTTAACTATTTTTCCAAAAGCTTTCGTGATTTGCAAATGAATGAAGTTATGGCTTTGAGGCATCTTTTTAAAAAAAATGCCAAACATATTGTAAACACTATCATGGGACATAATCTCTAAATCCACTTTACATAAAAAATTTCAGAAGCCTTCTGGGTGGTCCAGGTCACAGGGACAGGGCTTGAGGAAGGCTCATCCCCTAACCCTCACGCCACCCACAAGAGCCCAAAACAGACACCAGACTTCAAGTTACCGGGCTTCAATCTGCTGTAATTCCGCACTTCAATGGGATTGGGGTGAGGGTAGTTAAGGGGGCCCTGCAAATGGGTTCTGGTCTGCCCCTCTGAATAGTTCACAAATATGAAGCCATCTTTCTCATCTAGGCTGAGCTGGTCGGACCAGCGCCTGGAGTCATCAGAGCCACTGTCAGTGCACCAGGCGGCTGCTGCCCGGGGCCTGCGGCTGGTGCTGCTGGGCTGGCTGGGTGTGTCCTTGGGGTCCTGGCTACTGCTCTGCTCCTCTGCTTCGGAGTCACTGCTGTCTTCATCCTGGGCTTCCTGTCCTGAGTCATGCATTGGGAGAATGAGAAAACACATATACAATACAGTTAGATCTAGCTTTAGCCCACTGGTATTTTCCTTTATCAGTTATAACACAATAGATGTAATATTTTAACGTAAGTATATATAAAAAATAGTCAGAGTTTTCAGCTAGATTACATACATACAGAACAAACAAACAAACAAAAAAACCCCAAATCATATAGCAGAATTTCTGAGTTTACAAAATCCTTTGGCCAAAACATTCTTTCACAGTCTGGTCACAACCTTTGTGAATTTCTCACTACTTTGGTGCCAACTCTCCTCCACACAGCCCAACTCCTTCTTATTAACGACATGCTGTCGTTCTATTTAGACCCATCTTCCTTAATCTATGTATTCCCATGTTGTGTATCCTACAAGGCACAGCTCCACTATTCTTTCTCTAAAATCCTACCCAGTCCCAGCAGCAGAAAGTAATCCTCTCTCTTGTGGACACCTTTAACAGTTGTGAGCTTTTCATGTATTTGTAATTCTCACCCCCGATCATTACTTTTGGACAGTCTTTCTAAAGACAGAAGTCAACTTGAAAGAAGGGGCCCCAAACACAGTGCCTTCCGTAGTCAATATAAATGATGGCACAGATAAGTGAAAGACTGATGACAGGTTTAATTTAGGATTTTGGGTTTTTTCTTCCTTCCATTTTTACTTTGCCTTTCCTTACCTCAACCCCTACTCCCTTACAAGATAGTCTATTGTTTTTTGTTTTTAAATAGAAAACAAACATATATAATTGGAAAAAAGGAGCGAGAATAAGAACAGGAGTGTAAGCACCAGCCCATTACACGTATATATTAGCAAGAGAGGCACTCCATTTGCCTCCTGCAACTCACCTAACACTAGTAGTCTAGTTGGCTAGTTTGAGTGGATTATGAGCTGTAAGGCCTTCAAACAAGCTGTCTTAGAAACACTTCAGATTTCCAGGGAACCACTGGCTTATTTTCCCTTTTACCCAGGCAACAGCTACATGTCCAAGATCAGCCCTCTCTGTGGGCTGCCCTCCGCTGCTGCCACTTCTGACAAATCCTGTCTACAAAATGAATATGCGCAAGGGAAGAAGGCCCACAAATGTCTCTCTTCCCTCAACCTGACCCCTTCTTTGATTTCACCAATTCAACTTATCTTCCACTGTTATTTACTTAAAATCTTTGTTTAAGCAGGGAAAGTGGCCTACTTCTCACTGGAATTAATCCAATGCCTAACATGCAACTGAATTGTTATGTCTCCAAATAGCCAGGTGACCATCTCAGTGGAGCTGCAGTTGACTATGCAGAAATTTACAGGCATTAAACGTCATACAAACATTAAAATGCCCTGTCTATTGGATCATCTGTTTTATGGCAAAGTAAAAACTACTTCTTGGCTTACAAAGAGAAGTGATTTTTGCCTTTCTGATAAAGAGCCTTTTCCCTTAGTAACTCCCTCACATTGTCAGACTCAAATGGAATTCCAAACAAACAAAAATTAACCATAGAGAAACAATCAAAAGGTCAAACTTAAAACCCTTTCCAGGAAGACTCCTGCAAAACTTGTTTAAATCAGATGGTGGCAAGTTCTCTGTGCATGGGCCCGGTTTTATGGCCAATCATTCTGTATAGAAATCAGCTATCTCTATAGTTCATTTTAAAGTGTTTCAGATAACAGACACCAGGCTTCAGTTGGAACAATTGCCCTTCTTAAGCAGGCCTAGGGTGGGGACAGTGGCCCATCTCTGCATAGAATTTACAAACACGAGGCCACCTTTGTCATCCATACTGACCATGCCGAGTGACAGGCAGAAAAGACATGGGACTGAGGTGCAGGCTGTCTGACTTGTCTAACACTGTGCCCTCCAGATACTGTTCTATATTTTAGAACTGGAAGTCCAAGCCTTTGATACTCAGGGAAGCTATAGCTGTGTTTACAATGGGATGTGGAAGCCAGTCCAAGAGGCTCACCACCCCGTGTGCTGCCGAGCAAATCAGCTCTGTACACCCATCCAGCCCCCTCACAAAACAGGGGCAAGCAAGCTTCTGCTGCAACCCCCAGCCAGCCTCCGGCTCCCGTTTATATTGTTTAATGTAAGTTTATCCATAACGACTTAAAAATATGAAAACTGTCAAAGAACATTTAGAGAAAGTATTAAATACCTATTTGTGCTTCTGGACAGTCTTCCTGCATTTCTAGGGCTTCAACGGGCTCAGGAGCTGGTGTTTCAGGAACTTGCAAAAATTCCATTCTCCAAAACTGAATTTAAACAATTTTATACGTTACCAGATGAACAGGAGTTCTCAGGATTAAACAGGTAACTTAATTTCTGTTATTGTGTGTAATTAAATTTCCCTGTATCTTGAGAAATGTGACTGTGAACTGACTACACATAACAATGTTTCCCACACTGTGTTTGAGGAGATGTCAATGGGTGTTTCTTGGTGGAGGAAAAAGGACTGTGGTTAAGAAAGTCTGAAAAACATGGTTCGATGAAGTACACTGTTTTGCATCCTACAGAAACATCTGAGAGCCTCGTATATACCAATAATACTCTGAATCTCCAATAAGGCATGCGGGAAGCAGGACCCCCAGCCGTATTTGGCAATAGAGCTTTTCACAAAGCCTCAGAGATGAAGTAATTGAGCCTGGGAGAGAGTAGGTGCTGGGGTGTGCCTGTTGTCTAAGGTGGAGTGGCTGGTAACTGTTGTGGGCATTGTCGCTCAGTATGTGTCTGTGACTAAAAGGCAGCAAGCAGCTGCTCTATGCTTTCATACAGTGCAATTACAGAAAGGAAGCACAGAGAAAAATCTCAGATAAAAAAAAACCCCCAATACTAGAACTGACTACACAAAGGTAAATACTCTGTGGTTTCCATTTCTGGAGAGGCACCACAGAGAAAGCTAAGACAGGGTAAACTACGTAGGATTGAAGGGACCATTGAAGACTGGACAGGGAATGAATGAGCTCAGGCCTCAAATGTTTTCTAGCTTTTTGATTCTAGGGACAAAAGAGACAGTTTTCATTTTTCCTATGAAATTATTTGACAAGCTGAGGGCTGATACTCACACAATTTATATTTTTCGCAATCCTAAAGTGACAATGGAAATCATGTTTAAGCAATTTGCTTACGTCAAACTGCCAGATGCTTAGTAGCACAACAGAGCTACTTGATAGGAAGAAAGGAGGCCAAGTTGCTGATGTACTCCACACCTGAGAACACAGTGGCCGGGGTTTGTCTGAATCTGAGGGAGAGTTTGACAAACAGTACAACCACCCATTCAGGGGTCCTTCAGTGGTGGATGGCTTCACATGTTTCAGGTAAACTACGGCTATCCTTATGACTCTCTTCCAGCTGACTTACCCGAACCACACCATCTGAGTGTCCCGTTACTATGACGTTCTGTGTGTCCCACTCGTTCATCTCTGACACGCAGCAGCAGACAATCTGCTGGCTCCTGCCCGTGAATGTGTTCACACTCACGACAGGGCTCCCGTTGATGCTCCACACATGGATGTACGTGCCAGCGCAGGACACAATGTCACCCTGGGAAGGTACAGAAAAACTCGCTCACTTCATATTGCATTCCAGTGTCAGAAGCTAACTGAATCCTTGGCTGGCTCTCAAGGAGAGAAACTGTTATTTCTGAGGTGACTTAAAAAAAATTGCCCGAACAGAGGCCCCTTTAAGAATTCAAGGTTGAGAGGATGCTGTGGCCAAGGTGATTTCAAATGGGGCCAAGAGGGCAACTTTCATCAGCTTATGCCCCAGCATCTTGCTGAGTCATGTTTTATTCCATGAAGCTGGCTGAGGAGGTGGTCAACTACTCTTCTTTCTCCCATTATTTACAAAATCTATTTATATATTTCACTTAGAGGAGAGAATCTACCTCCACTTAATTTTACGAAATGAGTCCAGTCACAAAAAGCCATAGGTTCAAAGAGAAATTCTTCAGTCCAGTTGCCTCCCTCTTCAGTAAAGGAAAAGATGAATTCTTGGTCATATTGTAATACCCTATTTTAAAATTTGTATTCATGGAAGGGTGAAGGAATGAGAAGGAAAAAAAGATGAAAACTGGTTTATGTCACTTTTCAAATAGACTCCCAGGTTTTCATGAGTTCCAAAACCGGAAAAGGACAGGATTTCCCCTCAAATTCTGCCAGGCTGGGCTCTACCAACCTGGTAAGAATACAACCCACTACAATTAAGGGAGTTCAGATGCTTCCTGAAGCACCTACTGTGTCAGCTGCTAGTTACTGTGGTGGACTTCCAACATTGCATTTCAACCCTTTAAGGACAGCTAATGCAGACCCTGCTTTAGAGGATCAAAGTGAAGTATAAAAAGCTTAAGTAACTAGCTTAACATCACAGAGTGAAGATCAGGACCCTGCTCTTCCACCGTACCACAGTGCCTCTTGCGATGCTAGCTACTGAATCCGGAATTCCTCTGGCCCTTCTTTCTGTTCTTCAACCATGATGGCAAGAACCAAACCAAAACTCGAACAAAAATAATACTTAGCCAAATACTGGTATGTCTACCTCTGAATCATTTGTACTGGCTGCTGAGTCACCTCTGACAATGAGTGTCAGCAGCTGAGCTTTAATCAAAGGCCATGGCCTCTGCAAGAGGTGAGGTGCGGCTGGCCATGCTGCACTGGACAAGTCTCTCCTTCTATATCCCCGGGGCCTGGGGTCCCACAGTGCATGAGAGAAGACCCTGTGGCTATGAGGGTCGGACACTAAGAGGAATTGAAGGATAGCAGCAAGGTGCCTTAGGCCCAAAATACAGACTGAAGTAAAGCAGACTTAATATTGGCTGCAAAAATATAACATGAATAGAAGACATTTTTTCATGAGTTTTTTCATGTCTTATTAAGAGATTAGAAAATCATCTTACAAAAAAAAAATCAAACACTTTTCCATAGTGTTTGCAGCAACTATTACAATCTTATGAGTAGTGTATACTGGCTCAAATAACAAATAACTATAAATACAATTCTCAGTATTTTGAGTTAAGAACAACCCCAAAACAAGGTGCTTGAAACTGTGTCAGTGTTTGACTCAGAGCCATGCTGGATCAGAGGGTTCTGTTGCACTGACCCATTACCAAAGCTCTCAGGCCTGAACATTTGCACGACCAGCCCTAGGCTGTTCTAAAATTATCTTAAGCCTTTCAAATGTAACGAAAAGCAAATCTGACTCTTTACCTTGCATAAACCCCATTCACTGCCAACTCTGATTACACTTGTGATAATCAGACAATCTAAGTTCCATTCACTAAGAGGAGTAATTGACAGCAGCAAAGATACTGAATTTGTACCTTTTCCTTTTTCTTTAAATGACTACAAGGTATTAGACTCAAAGCACCATACTTACTATCTCTGGTAGAAATGAAAGATGTAGCAACCCTCAAAAGGAAAGCTGCCAGTGTGGGTGATGGTATGAGGGGACCAGAACTACTGTGTGTCCACAGGATGACCCTCAGGTGGTCCTAAGGGTAGGGGTGAGAGTGAGTAGGTACAGCTAAGCAGTGATGAGGCTGGGGAAGCTCTGGCTGGTTCACAAGACGAACGTGCATATGTGGGCATCATCCACATATGGATATAATAACTTGTCCCTCAGACCCAGAGAGCTCAGCTTTCATAAACCTGCCCCTAGCTTCCCCACTTATCAACACCCCTTCATAACAATGAGAATCTTCCCCTGCTACTCTCAGGTGGGCCTGGTCTACCTAGGCCAGAGCATCTATTTTACCCTGATTCATTTGTCTCTATATAAAACATCCTTTGATAACCTTGAGATGTTTCAAAAGTAGTCTGGTAATAATTTTTCTATTGGTTGGGTACCCAAATGTTACTTTTTTCACTTTACATAGTAAGTAAATAAATTAAATTCATTTCATAAAAATTTCAATACAATTTTAACATTCTGAACAAATCATACAAATTCCTTATTTTTAAAAATGCCTATTCCAGAAGTTTTGCTTTGAACTAAATCTTGCTCTTTAAAGTATGCATCAGTGAGTGAATTTTAAGACAAAATGTTGTTACAAACTTGAATATCCATCTACTTTTGCAAATAACACATAAATCAAAGAAATAAGTTCTTATCAACTAGTCATTTTTTATTTATGTTGGCTAGAACTTCTTGTTCTCCTAAACATAAACCAAGAGGACAATTTACTACTTACTGTTAATTCATTGATGCAAAGAGCAGACACCGGAGCTCGATGGCCTCGGAGCTGGGTTAGAAACGACAGTTTGTTCAGATCCCAAATGATGCATGTTCGGTCACGTGACCCGCTGACAATGATGTGATAGGCTAATGAAGCTGTGGCACAGGTGACCGTATCAGTGTGGCCAAGTAAGGCCTACAAAGCAGAAGAGAAAACCCAGGCTGATCACAGTGGCAGTGCTCCTTCAGGGACAGCAGACACCCTGGACACACTAGGACGTGAAAGGCCCATGTGCTGGGCATGCATGCCTTGGGCAGCAGTGTGTGAGAGTCTTGATCTGCTCTTGCCGACTGTCCTTGCCTCATCCACTACACGGAAGGGAGCAGCCTAGAGGACTCTGGAGGCTCTACCTCCATCTTCCATTCCTTCTCCCCTGGACCTGGGCCAGTATCTCAGCAGGAAAAGAGAAGAGCAAATGCAACCCAAGTTGGGTTTCTTTGTACCATTTCTATGTGGAGATGCATATTATGGCCCCCCAAGTACAGAGTTTATACTTTGAATCTATTCTTTTATGCTATTAATTTCTGTTAAGTCCATTGTAAGGAACTACAATCGGATGGCTTAAAAAAAATGTACTAAGTGTGAGAACTGCTTGGTTGTGGTGCAAGTCCTAGGAATATAAAGGGGAAATACAGTCCTTATGTGTCTGATGACCTCCTGTCATATTAGCACATTTGTGCCCAAGAGGGAGTTTTTCTTCAAACTAGAATAAGAACTTTTCTCTTTTGTTAGAGTAAAGAGAAACAGGACCCATGGAATTGGCAATGTGGGAAAATAACCATTTTGAATACTGTCAGAAGTTCCTACCATCTCGATTTACTATTTAAATAATGAATTGGATTAAAATTTTGGTCACATAAATATATATATATTTTTAAACCTATAACCAACTTCATATTTAATAGTGAAACATTGAATGCTTCACACCTAAGATCAGAAACAAGGTCAAGATTTCCACTCTCACCAAATAGATATTCTTATTTTAGGCTCGGTTAACCCCAGAAAGCGGTTTTTAATAAGAAATGCTTTCTCCTCAAAGTTACAGTATACCGGCTTCAAAGCCCATTTTCTAAATTGAAAAAACTATAAGCAGGAGTTTGGATCAGCAGACTACACTGTCAACCTTATATCTATTTGCTCATGTCAAGACTGTATCTCTTTACATGGCTTACGTTTAGACCTGGCAACCAATAAAGTTCCTGGCCTATATAGATGGTTGTTGATATATTAAAAAGTGATTCAATTCTTTTCATAGATATTTTGTTTCAGTTTGGCTTTAAAATAAGCTTTGGAGTCACACAAAACTGAATTTACATCTTGGCTTTACATCTAAATGTGATTTGGCCATGTATCTTAACCTCTCTAAGCTGTGTTTTTTTCAAGTGTAATTAGAGCTAATAACTATTTTGTAGAATTGAGGGCTGAAACTGTACATTTGCTAAACATTCAGCACAGTTCCCTAAACACAGTGGGTGCTCAATAAATGGAAAATATTGTTACACTAATTTTCAAGTTTGTGTAATAAAAAATACTTACCTGCATACTCCACTAAAAAAATGATATGATAAATCCACTCACAAATCAAATACTAAAAGATGATTGCTTAATCATAAAAAATCTCTTGCTTTAAGTAAAAATTTACAATAAAGTCAGTATGTAAGTGATGAAAAATACTTAATAATATCATCAATGGTTTTACTAAACATATGTATGATTTTGTTATATCTTTAGGGGTATGATAAATAAGGAAAGAGAAAGACAAAAGAATAAAAGATTTAATGGTTCAGCTGAATGAAAATCACCCAGAAAGCATATTAATATGACTCAATAGCATTAATATAATCTGGTTTGCAAAAACTCAATTATATATAACTTTAGAGAAACATTTATATTACTTAAATATATTTTAAAATATATTACCTAAAGACTGCCTTGCTTCAGATTTTAAGAAAAGACACGATTAGGTCATTTTTAGAAATAGTGTCTTCTAATTTCATTTCCTTTATTTTGTGAACCATTTCTAGCACAAGAACACTTGTTGTTTATTTATTTATGTATTATTTTGTCCATTATGTCTCCAGTGCCTTGAAATTAAAGAAGTTTTGTTTTATTTCTCTAGAGTTTAGGCAGCAGAGGTAGAGTATCTTTCACCTGTTTTGTTACCTGTTTGAGAGTGAGAGTCTTCGCTTTTTCCTTCGAGGTGCCCATCTCCCATACACATACAACTGTGCTTGTTCCACCCGTGACAACCAACTTGGGGTTGGGGCAGATTGCACAGAGAATCTGGCCCCACTCAGACAAACATTCATAAACAGTCACTGCCTGTAAAATAAAACAGATGTGAGACATATGCCATCGAGTACTGAAGTGTCTGAAACACAATGAGGATACGAAGTGAAGCACAGCGATTTCTATGCAGGTACAAATGACAGTACATTCTGGGCTGATTTCAATTTAGCAATTTTTCCACTGAAGCTCCACCCTGCACTTCCCTCTACAGCCTCCTAACTAGTGCTGCTAAAAACCTCAGTGGAGGTCTCCAGTTTCTCTAGTCCAGGAAAATGATATTCTGACTGTTTGAGGCGCAGAGGGATAATCTGGTAAAAGGATGTGTTTGTCGTTGCCAGTTAAGATATAAATGGAAAGCATGACTGCTGCTGATGAGAACACTAAATAAGCATGTTAACTAAATCTGTCATAGTACAACATATAGACTTACACAGACTACATCCATCCTGCATTCAGGAGGTGGCTGTCAGAGGCCAAACATGGGGCACTGAAGGGCCACTGTACCTCTCTCAAGAGATACTTACGGGACTCAAAACAGTGGCTGCTGATTCTTGGGTGAAGAGGTGACAGATATGTCAGTCATCTAATAAGAGTCTTAAAATAATAAGTGGGCCAGCTGGTGACTCACCCGAAGTAGGCTCTTGTAGTTGGAAGAAATGTTGATTACCTGGCTGGCTAGGACCTCTTGGAGGAATTCTCTAAGTTGGGGGCGGGGCGGGGGTGGGGTGGGTACTGCTAGCCCCTAGAATACAATTTCCCTTAAGAGGCTTGCTCTGTAAAAAATGTGACTTGTCCATTAGCTTCTTTATCCTGATCCAGAGCAGAGAGCTCTTCCTTCCTCTGGGCCTTGGAGAAAACAGCTGACAAGCCCTTGGCCTAGGCTCTCCCTACCCCCATTAAGTAGAATGTCTAGCCATGCAGGAGCAAGAAGTGAGTGAGAAAGAAATGATGCAAACCTTGTCTGACTCATAGGTGCCCAGCCTGCAGCTGAGGTCTGCGTAGCCCCAAGCGAAAGTTTTGTTCCAGGTTGGTGGGATAAGCACCTTATTCTGCTCTACTGCAAGGATGCCTTTATCTGTGCACACTATCTGTCCCACAGGTTCTTTCAGTTCTGTATAAAACAAATCACTACATTACAACAGGGACAGGCAAAATGAACTTCATTATTTTGTAAAGGATGGTAAAGTAATCTTGGATAGCCACACAAATCAAGCATACTGATATCACATTAAGACTATGACATTAGAGCAGAGCCTGGCTTTTCAGTGTCCTACAGCCCTGGCTGAAGGATGCTGACCCTGACATGTGTTCTCCAGGCTTCTCTCCAGCCCTACTTCTCCGAGTAACTGGGTTTGGCTCCTAGCAATTGGGCCTGTTTTTCTGATCCCTGCGGCTGCACAGAGTAATCTGCGATGCTCCTCAGCATGGCACAGACACTTTCCACCAATCTAGTCCTTCACCACCTCTCAAGTTACAGCTAATCCTTAGACTTCTGAAAGAAAGGCTACGATGTCCTCTGAGAGGCCCAGATTCCTGTTCTGGCCCAGGTATCTGCTGACCAGACCAGTGTTCCAGCACCTCTGCTGGGCAGCAGCTGTGGCTGGCACAGGTGAGGTCAGCGATGAGGTAGACAGCCTACAGCTGGAAGCCAACCCAATCCAACTTACCATGCTCTGAAACTCCAACAGCTGGATTTCGTTAGATAGCAACATCAACACTTTGGGAAAAACGTTTCTATTTTTTATTCTAAGGGGAAACAATCCACTTGAAAAAGTACTTTATGACAGCTCATAAATGCTTTTACTTGACATATTAAAAATGCAGTCTTATCACTATTTCTAAATAGGCAGAACATGTACAAATGAAGGTGACAGAAGTCTTTTCACATATATAAAAGTTGAGCTACTGTATTTGGTATTTTACAGTTTTTGCTATTTGAGCAGGAAAGAGTACATTTTGGTTCTTTTTGGTGCATAAGCCAACAGTCCAAAATAATAAAACAGAAAAATAAGAGAATCTAGTATTTTGTAAAATAACACAAAAAATATAGCACTTATTATTTCAAATTACACAAATGTCGAAAAACAAAGTTATTATTATTCAACTAGGATTATTAAATAATCCCACAGAATCATGAGTCAGAGGTTATTCTCTACCATCTTACCTTTGACAGGTGTTAGGGAGGGCCGCAAGTTGTCTAGATGATGGAAAAAGATCTTGTCACTTGTAGATCCTGGTGGGACAGAGATTCCTGCATTGTCTCCATTCAGTCGGCTCCTCACTCGTTTTGGTGGATGAGGTTTCTTGAATAGCTGATATGATAGAGGGTGACACATCTTATAAAGAAAGCTAACATTTATTAGGCCCCATTATAGGACAGGTATTATGTTGTTTCACTTATACATCATAACGATGACGAATAGGTATAGTATTTCTGAGGGAAGAAATCCAAAGAGGCTCAGAGGTTCCTGAGATCTCACACACCTTTGTAAGCAGGGACAGGGCTATGGTACGACAGCATGAGTTATCATGTTACACTGATTTCATAATAACTTTTACACTTGACTCAAACTACAGTTGACTGATGATTATTTTCCAATGCTATTTAAAAATTAACCACGCTGTGCCACCAAAGGCAAGCAGATATTCTATTTAACTGGGCTATTTCTGGCTTCAACATGGCCTTTCTCTGTGTAACATCATTTTGGTCTCTTTTAGGTATTACTAATTTGCTGAAAGTCTGAACATTGTTGTCTTTTTATTTTGCAATGCTGTAAGGAAAAAACAGAATAAAGAAAATCTTTGGCATCTCTACAGGATTAATAGTATTAATGTATATTTAAGATGACTATTTTTCAACGATTGTTTATCTTCAAAATAGGTGTTAGTTCTGTCAGAAAATTGATAATCGGAGGAAGGTATCTGGGAACACCTTACATGAAATGAAGTTTAAGACGAATACCATCATACTTTATGAATTTGATATTTGGGATAAAAATGCCATGTATACAAAAGATACACATTTTAGGCTCCCAAATTCTTATGCATATTGTTCCTAGTATATCAAGAGTTATTTTTCTATAAAAGTTAAAGTGACGCAAGCCTCTGAAATGGTGTAAAAAGACCCCCACACTTGAAAGCATGTTCATGAATGAATACTTTCTGAAGAACTTTTACTTAAGGGCCTAAGGGCAGAGCCAGGCTGGGGTCTAGAGAAGTGTGGATATGGTGGCCCCAGGCTTGCCATTTTTCTAGGTTGCTACATTTGGTGGTACACTGTATTAGTTACTGGAATGTTCTAGAAATATATTATTTTTCAGACTCTTTTCTTCCAGATTGCTTGTCTCTTATACTCAAAAGTGGAACAAAAACCCTACAATAGCGTATGTATCTCGATTTTTTTCCCCAGAGGGTATGAAACAGTTTCTATGCTGTTAACTGTCAGAAAAAAGGAAAGGCTTAACTGAGCTCCTTCAGCAGTGACTAGTGTTTGTCAAGTGTTTCACTCTACACCTGGTTCCTTTACCGGGGGTCAGACTGCACTGTGGATGGTACAGTTAAAGGCTGTCCTGATGTCCCCTCACAGCTTTTCTTTGCACAAACACCATTGTTCTGTGTGTTCCCAAATGTCAACCCTGGAACCCTCTAAGTTGGTTAACCCATAAAAAAGGGAGTCCAAGAGAGGTAACTGAAACAGGAACAGAGAGGGACAGTTATGGTCAAAGTGTAGAGGCCGGGCACATGGGGAAAGTGGGTGGTCTGAGGGCCCAGCAAAGCCTTCTCCACAGGGCTGTTTACTTGGGGTACATCCCTCCCAGCAGGTGTGCCCTCCAACTAGGTGAAAGAAGGGAGGGGTCTCTTACTGAAGGTGGTCTGGGCAGCTGACGCAGCGCTGTGCCCCGGCACTCCCATGGCCAGTGGTCTCACATCATAGCACTTATCATACTTTTTAAATTCAAAACACCACTATTTGTTCCCTGAACTACTTACTTACTGTATCTAAGAGCTCCCTAGATGACCCCCTGTTCCTAATTTGGCTCCCAGACAGAGCAGTCTGGCACGACTTAGCCAGAATGATCCTTAAAGTCTAGATACTATGTCATTTCTCTGCTTAAACTCAGCATGGTATTACTGGCCTCAGGACAGAGCCCCATCTCCGTGCATATTATGGCTCCCCAGGTCCCACCTGCTTTCCTGACTGTGTTCCCAACCTCCCGCCAGGTGTTGTACAGGTGCAGGAAAGCATGCCCTGCACTAGTCTGTGAGGAAAAATTACCTTTGAACAACATTTCTACTTATTTGTATGTAAAAGGGAGGAGAAAGCAATACTCTTGGAACCTACTGGTGAGATTTATAGTCCTTTATTGAAAATTTAGTCTAAACTTCAGTATTCTATGGCTGATGTAGCTCAGTGGATTGAGTGCTGGCATGTGAATTAGATTTGATTTCTAGTCAGGGCACCTGCCTGGGTTGCAGGCCAAGGCCCCAGTTGGGGGCGCACAAGAGGCAACTACACAATGTTTCTCTCCCTTCCCCTCTCTCTAAAAATAAATAAGGTTACAAAAAAAATAAATTTATGTATTATATCATATGGTTATTAATTATCTAAAGGGATATTACAGACCTTAAAAAATAAAACAGACTGCCCTGGCTGGTAGCTCAGTGAGAAGGTACTGGCCTGTGAACCCAAAGGATGCTGGTTTGACTCCCCAGCCAGAACACATAACCAGGATGCAAGCCAGGTCTCCAACCAGGTCCATAGCTGGAGGCATGTGAAAGGCAACCATACATTATTGTTTCTCTTCCTCTCTGCCTCTCTCCCTTCCCCCCTCTTTGGAAATAATAAATTGAAAAAGAAAAAAAGAAATAGAGAACAGTTATGGTAAGAACATCATACCTGTTTAGGGATCTGACCAAAATTATTAATGAACCCTATGGTGGCAGTCTCCTTTAGTGGGTCATTTATGTTGTAGATATCCACTTGACCCTCATAAAATAGATGATGGAAGACATTTACAGCTTCTACTGCAGCAGGGCCTTGCTGTTTATAGCCAAAAATTAGGTCAATCCATTCATGCAGATGGGCACTCACATAATCACATTCCAAAGCCTATGATTTTAAAACAAAGGTTTAGTCACTGACTGGCATTAATTGTGCAGAAAGCAAAAAGAACTGGCCAATGGTCAACAGGTACAAAAATAACTAAAAATCATAAAAATAGTATCAGTAACTTGACCAAATGGGTGACACACTACTTAATGTCCTTTGTATTGTAGTCAAGGACCCAATGAAATCCAGTTCCAAGTGTGCTCCCATTACCTCTCGGTGGACTCTGATGAATTCTCGAGGGTCCCCTTTTGCCCAGGGTGGAAGGATAACATCACCAAGCTTGGTACCATTTTGTTTGCAGCCTGTGCAGTTGGATACATTAAAAAAAAAAAAAAAAAAGTAATAAATAACAAATTCATATTAACAGAGAAACAGTGGGTTTAGATGCATTGTCAGAATTATGAAATCTTACCATCAGAAAGGAACCTCAGAGATCATCTACTCAGGTATTTCTCTGAGATGGCTCCTTAGCACACTTCCTCAGCAATTTATTAAGTGTTAGAAAACCTGAGGGGCACTCATGGTCAAATGACTTCAGGAACTGATGGGTTATGCAAAGCTGAACATGTTGCTTTGCTACAGGATTCTGCAGAGGTTCTGCTAGAGGTACACTGGACAACTTAACAGCAATTGATTAAACAGTTGTATTAAAAATTTTCATAGAGAAGTGCAATTGTTCAGGTTTTGGAACACAAAGGCAATTGCAAGTAAGAGCCAATAAAAACATTTCTGTTAGAAATAATCTAGTTTTCATCATTGTTATCTGATGGCTTACCTACAATGTGATATTCAGTGAGAGATATAAAAATCAGTTTATTGTTGAAAGGAGTGTCTTGATTTGGTTGGAAAAATTACCATATGATTTAAGAAAAAAAAATAAAACAAATTATTATAACCATTCCCCTCTTTACACCCTTACTCCAGTACCTTCGAAATGCCCTCCAGGACTAATATTTTGATAATGAGAATCAAGTAGTAATTTCCAGGCTATTTCAGATATAATCTACTTTTCAAAAATTTGTTAATAATCCCTAAATAATTATATAACTGTCTTTAATCATCAGCATCTGCAGTTTTAAAATGTCACTTTAAGAAAATGAGGTCTAGAGAAAGCTCTCGGTCTATCTAATTCTGCCATTCAGCAGCTGCCCCCCATGCCTGGACAAGATGACCAGGATGAATGTTACTCATTCTAGAAGGAGGGAAAACACCAAAGTACTTTTTCTTTTAAACCATGTACTATCTTTTCTGTACGAGGCAGGAAATAGTTTTACTTTCTTTTTATTGAGGTGAAATTTACATAAAGTAAAATTAACAATTTTAAAGTGCACAACTCAGTGGCATTTAGTATGCTGGCAACGTTGTGCAACCACAACTTGTCTAATCCAAAAACATTTTGTCACCCTCAAAAGAAACCTTGTAACATAAAGCGGTTGATCCCCATTCCTCTCATCCCTGGATATTTCATTTAAATGGAATAATACATTAATGTGACCTTCTGTATCTGGCTTCTTTCACTTAGTGTGTTTTGAGGTTCATTCATGTTGCAGCATTTATCAGTACTTCATACAATTTTGCTTAAATAATAGTCCACTATATGTACATTCCATAATTTGTTTATTCATTGATAGACAATGTGGGCTGCCTCTACCATTTAGTTACTATAGTCAGTGCACTTCTGAACATAAAAGTGTATGTACTTGATTCCCTGTTTCAGTTCTTTTGGAAATATACCTAGGAGTGGAATTGCTGGGTCATATGCTAATTCCATGTTTAACTCTTAGAGGAACTACCAAACTGTTTCCCACAGAGGCTGAACTCATTTTTATAGTCCCATCAGCAACGTACAAGGGTTCTAATTCTTCCACATCTTTGCCAGTCCTCAATATTTTCTGTTAGTGTGCATTTTTTCATTGTCAGCTATACTGAGATTCAAAGTGGCACTTCATTGTGGTTTTGATCTGCATTCCCCTAAAGACTATTTATATTGAACATCTTTCATGTGCTTATTGAACATCTGACTACTTTCTTTGGAGAAATGTCTTTTCTTTGCTTATTTTTAAATTGGGTTGTTCTCCTTTTCATTGTTGAGGGTAAGAATGCTTCATATTCTGGACACTAAGCCTTTATAAAATATATCATTTGCAAATATTTTCTCCCATTATAAAGGCCTTCTTTTCAGCTTCTGCATAATACCCTTGAATGCAGATGATTTACATTATGATCAATTTCAATTTATCTTTTTTGGTTGTTGTAACTTGTGCTTTTGATACCCTATCGAAGAACCCACCGCCATATACAAGATCATGAAACTTAACCCTATGTTTTTCTCTTAAGAGTTTTATTGTGTTAGCTCTTCTATGCAAATAGTATTTTATAAAGTCTATTATTTCATGGGAGAAGATGATTTGTTATGAAGGTGAGGATGACAGATACATGACCCTTCTTTTATTATTTATTTAAAAGTGGAGCTTTTGGTTGGGGTTGTAAGTAGCCTGGCTAAAACATTTTTGCAACAAAGATTAATTACTCCACTGTTTCTGAAAGACTGAAGGCATCTCTTTCTGTACCTTTCCATAGCAGTCTCTTTGAAAGTGGTGTCCCTAGGGAAGAGAACACGTTCTCTAGGGGAGAACTGTAAATGAACATAATACAACACTAATGTCTAGCCATATTCAAATGCTGTGTACACATTCATTGTTTTTCCTTGCTTATCATCTGTTCTACTCTTTCCAGAAACCATCATTCCCTCTAAGTCTTAGAACTTGGTGTCTTTAGCTATGTAAGGGTGAGCTCCATGCCCAATCAGAGGTAATAAGACTCAATTTCAGGACTTCTGCTGGGGATACTGAATCTTACTCTTTCCCATTGGACCAACAGCTATAATTTCATAAGGTTAGGACAGCTGATGGATTTCTAAGAAAAAACTATTAAAAATTGTTTTTAAAAGAGAAAGCACTCAAATGGTGAGATATGAATAGTTACCAGCATTTTTCTGTTAATGAAACATCTTGAGGTAGTATTGTAATGATTTATATGTTGAACTCTTAAAATACAGTATAAACTATGAGGTATATAATAAAATATAAAACAGAACACTATCTGGCAGGAATACCCTACATGGAAATAATGGAATTTTTGACATGCTTTAAAATAACCAGAAACATAGATCATCAAACTGTGTTAAAAAAACTATAACTAAAGTCAACTTCCTGTAACTGCTGGATAACAAACTGGGAACAAAGTACTGATCAAATTTCTCTCTCTCTCTCTCTCTCTAAATATTTTATTTATTATTTTTAGAGAGAGGGGAAAGGAGAGAGTCAGAGAGGGAGAGAGACATCAATGTATGGTTGCCTTTCACCTCCCTCTAGCTATGGACCTGGCTGGAGACCTGGCTTGCAACCTGGTTATGTGCCCTGGTTGGGGAATTGAACCAATGACCTTTAGGTTTGCAGGCTGGTGCCTTACCCACTGTGCCACCAGCCAGGGCAAATTTCTCTCCTTTTTACCAATGGTGATTTGATCCTGTTTTTCTAGAAAATAGTACCCTAACAGGATTTAAAAAAGGACTTAACTTCCAGTTATTAAAGTTATATTAATTCATTATCTAATTTAAAAAATTTTTACCCAAGAACATTTTTTCATTGCTTTTAGAGAAAGAAGGGGAAGAGAGAGAAACATTAATTGGTTGCCTCCCGCATGTGCCTGAACCAGGAATTGAACCCACAACCCAGGTACGTGCCCTGACTGGGAATCAAACCCTCAATCTTTTGAGTATGGCATGACACACACGCCATCTAACTGAGCCACACTGGCTAGGGCTGAAATTCTAATTTTAAAACAGTAGCATGTAAGCTGAGAATGCCTCAAGCAATACATAAGATTAAAACAATACATAAAAATTTGGATATACCACTCTTAACTATAAATGGGTTTCAATTATAACAATTTTCAAATAAATTTTACCTCACATTCATTTTAACTAAAATAACAACATTCTGATTAGAAGATGTAATCTGTGTCAATTTATAACTGTTTCCCAGTTTCTAGGTTTGAAACAGCTATTTAAAAAATTTTTTTAAGTTGGATTTCAAATCAGTAAAGTTTTTCCATTAAATTTACTTTTGTCTTATTGAATTTAAGGGGGTGTGAAACAGCTATTTAAAAAATATATTTAACTGCAGACACCTAATTATAGTAACTAGTAGCAGCTGAAACCACAAAGGCATCTTGTTAGTATATACTACAGACAATTTTCAGAGAAGTGACTTATTTCTACCAGTCTCTTCCTGGACAACATTTCTAAGATTATGCCATAATAGCTTTACGTACCCAGATCAAAATTGTTGGAATTCAACAGAAACTCTGGTAAGTAAAAAAATTCTGGGATCAGTTCTTTTACATCTGCCATGTTGTGCTTTGATGCTGAATACCAGGCCTCCCGTACACTGTGGAACATCCGGTCGGCCAAGTCAAAGTGGCCTCCCTGTGGGCAGAAGGAGAAGGCACCTCTCCGTTAGAGAACCACTCCCACCTCACAGCCTCTGTCAAGCTCAAGGGCTTAAAAACCTGAAATAAATGTTTGATGACATTTCCATTTCCCATCATCCTATATCAAATAAGACAGTCTTTGGGGAATATATTTGTTTTGTAATCAAAATAATAAAATTCAAATGTAAAGACTTAAAAAAGTCATTTAAATACATCAGTTTTTAGAGAGAAGCAGCACAATAAGAAGCACAAATTCTACATTTTGACAATGTCATCTACGTAAGTCATTTATAGTTGGGAGATGTTCAAGTTATATATGTACTTGACTGATTTCATAAATGATATGACACTGAAGTTCACACACCAATGAGAAGTAAATGGGAGAACTAGAAAGGTGATCAAAAAGATATAGATTGATAAGACAAATTACAATAGAAATCAGTTTTCTTTTTGTTTGTTTACTTTTTAAAAAATTTTATTGTTGTTGTATTACTTCCATCCCCTTTTTGCTCCCCTCTGTCCCCCTCCCCACCCACCCATTCCCCCCAAAGTCAATCCCACCTGTTGTCCATGTCCATGGTTCCTTTATACTAAGTTCTTGTCTAAGCTGCTCCCCTTCTTTGCCTCTGCCTCCCCCCTCCCCCCAACCCCATTCCCCCTGACCACTGAAGGCCTATTCCTTGTATTCATATACTTGGAAATCAGTTTTCTTTTGCTTACATAGCCTCACAGATATACCACCCTCTTCCTCAAATTCCCTACTCTGTGTTTTAAGAGAACGCAGAATATTTGTCTCTATGATCAAGTTCACTGTGGGAAAGTGCCAAAGTCCACACAAAGGATACCAAGGTCTGCCACAATCTGGCCTCGTGACTTTTCCCCACACTTACTCTGCTCCAGAGACAGTGGCCTTTCTACTCTTCCTCAAATATCTCAGGCATATACCTGGCTCAGGGCGCTCACATTGGCTGTTCCCTTTGCCTAGAGCACACTTTCTCCACACATTGGCATGACTAAGTCCCTCCAGTTTTTGTTCGGGTATCACCTTTTCAAAGAGACCTACTCTGACCATTCTTTAAAACTGCATCATAACCCACCTCACCTCCCAATCCTGTACTTCCCATTCCATTTTCTGTGATCTATATCTTTCTGATAGCATTTATCACATTCTGAAACATTTCACCATATACTTATTTATTCTGTTTGTCTGGCTCCCTCAACCAAAATAGTATATAAGCTATACAAGGCAGGGCTTTTGTCTTTATTCACTAAAGTCCTCAATCACCTAGAACACTGTCTGCATAAATGAAAGAGAATATGGAGAAAAACAATTATAATAAAGAAGACAGCAAATGAACTACAGTATATTACTTAAAAAATATTTATTGAATTCAACTAGTTAAGGCTGAATTCTATATGTATGGCTAGAAAACATATGAGGTCTGTCCAGAAGATACTCAGCCATGTACTATGAAAAAGAGACATTTATTGAAAAAGGTACAAAATACAAGAAACATTGTACATACGACAATGATGCCTCAGTCCCCTTCAAAGTAAATCTCATACAGTTCTCCTAATCACCATCTGCTGCTCCATCATATTTTTCTGAATCTCAGGTGGTTTAAATCTCTTCCCTTTCAAAGATGATTTTAGTTTTAGGAAAAGTCAGAAGTTGCAGGGAGCCTAATCTGGGCTGAATCATCTGGGTGATCTGATGTTTTACCAAAAAACTCTGTATAAGACGTGGTGCATGAGTAAGTATATTATCGTGATGAAGCTGCCAATCACCAATCTGCCTATAGCTGAGACCTACTGAATCATGTGAGTAGCCCCCAGGGGGGAATATTCAAACTTAATGAAAATCTAATGCAGATTCACTGCTCTACTTGCTCAGTCATTTTCAATGTGATGGTCACACAGTACACATGCTCACTCAATGGCATCTACTGCCCCCACTGACTAGTACAGTGAAGTTGTCACTATTCATACATATGCATTCCAGTCCACTCTCCTTGGCTGCCAGGTTGCATCGATGTTGTGCAAACCATTCTCATTACATTAACAATGGCTGGACTTTTTCCAGACAGACCTCGTGTGTGTGTGTGTTTTTTTTTTTTTTGACTAAAGAACGTTAGCATTTATTATAAATTAATTCTAGTTCATTCATCAATTTTGATCCAGTAATATTTCACTTTAATTGTTTGATTACTTTTGAAACAAACTTCACAGGTCTTCTTGTAAAGCAAGATAACAATATATTTTTTAATGCAACAATTTTAAATATAAAGAAGGCTTGTAGAAAAGGAAAAGTTCTAAATTTAGAGTTCTACCTGTAGCCTTAAGAAGATCTGTGTGAAAGGCTCCATCCTCACTAGGTATGAAGCCACAATCATTGCAGATGAATAGTGGGTCCCATAGTGGTAGGCTGGAGTTTCTCCTGCTCAAACAAATTAAAGCATAATTGAAAACAAAGGAGTAAATATAAAAAATAAAACTAGTATTATAAGGCTTCAAAATGCTAATGTGTATGATAACTGTGACACTAAATACAGTTAGTGCTGGCATTGGTAGAAAACTTTATGCCAACACTGCTACTCCCATTCATATATTTGGCAACAATCAAAAGCAATTTGATGCTTTTTCAACCAAATTTAGCCTATCTAGCAATTCGTGTTTTGAAGCTTTAATGAAACAGATAACCCTAAGAGCCCACCACCTCCACTGAATTAGGGTATTTACTGAATTAAAGATACTGTTACTAGGTTCCAGCTCTGCAATGCTATACTTCTTCAAATTGTCCATAAATATTACACAATTTTTACCACTCTTCTTGGTAGGGTGAGAAAATGGTCCACCAGGAGAATAATATTAGGCTAAGGGGTTTTATTTCCATTTGTTGTTTTGCTTGTTTGCAAAGCACACATAACATTGAATGCAGTAAATATAAGTAAACCCAATAGTGTTTCAGAAAGTAGTCAATTTTTTTTCATGCAACAGGGTTTCAAAACAGAATTTATAAATGAAAGTGTAGTTCCTGACCTAAATGTGATTCAAAATAAAGGCACATTATGCTGGAAAATTTCTGCTCTACATACAGCACAAACACTCAATTTTCTGCCAGTACTGACAGGCTGTCTAAAGAAATTTCTTCTAAGAATGGCCAATAGTTGTCATGCACAACCTGATTTTCTACTCTGGTAGTTGTATAGATATGTGCATATATAACATATCCAGATGTAACGATCTATAAATAATTTGTGCAAAGATGCATAGATGTCAGACCACTAAATAATGGCTTACCATTGAAATAAGGTACAAAGTCGATAGTGACAAGAAAAGCTACTTACCATTAGGATCTTCCCAGTCTTTATATCGCTTCTTATATTGAGCTAATCGTTCATCTGTCTGTGCTCCCATCGGCTTAGCCAGGTTCCTAAATGTCTTGGGATTAGTAAGATCTACCTCCTAAAATACAAAACAAAACACAATTCCACATTACTATATAACCTTTATTCTCACCATCGTACATACATATGGTGGCTACAGCAGACAATGGTGACTTGTATATGTGCTAGTATCTGTCAGGTCACATTGCTAGAACTGGACTCCAAAACAATGCTACTGATTAGTTACACTCTACAGAGAGATATATGGCAGTTTGTGAACTAATTCCATTTGACGATGACTGCTTTGGAAATTAAGTTTTCACAGAGGAAGGAACTTAGGCTCCATGTTTGGAGATGAGGAGTAGGAGGGAAAATCCTTCCCCTTCTTGGCAAGGACACAGCAGAAGACTCTGGACACAAAAGCTCCAATTCATCTTTATCCTCTATCACCCAGGAGTATCAAATCTCCTTGCTGTTCTGTTCCCCTCCTCCCCTATTTCACTCCAACTTCTCTTTTGAGCATTTTCTTCTTAGAGGTGACTGGGAAGTGAAATAAAGTAGAGCACTCAGTAATTCATTCACATTTAAAAGACAACATCAAACAAGATCAAGTGACTTTCTGAGATGGAATTTTTCAGCCTACTTCCCACAGATTACTTTAAATGTTCATCTCTACTTGATGTAATTAATTTATTTGAAAGGAAACTCAAATTTACCTCCTGAAGGATTTAAAAGTAGAAATCTGAAGTATGCACCTGTGGGATATTAATTTGTATTCTTTTTATAAGACTGACCAATTTTGCCAAACTTGTATTTTAAAAGTCTTAGGGAGAGGACAATTGATCCACATATAAGTCAAGTTAGTACATTTGTCCCTGCACATTCTACATGTAAAATATTAAATTTTTGTTTTTAGTTAATTCAACAAACATTAAAGTGTATACCAAGCACCAGGCATCATTCTAGATATTGGCTATTAAGAGACACATAAGATAAGTCTTTGTACTCAAGAACCTCAGTTGACTAGGGTCAGGCACAAATCATAATACGCTGGAAAACAAAGTACGACAATACATCTTCAGGGCAATGTGTGAATAGAAAAGGGGGAGAGAGGACAGATGGCTCCCTAGAGGTGGTACTTATGTGTGTCTTGCAGGGTGAAAGGGAGGTAGCCAGGTGAATCTCTAGGTGGGAGAGATGTGCATTACCACTGGGGAAAACTTCATGCTGGGAGGGTTTTGTGTGCAGAGCTCCTGAGGGATACATCAGGGAGACGGACAGGGTAGCCCAGAATAGCAATCTTGGGAATAAATGAAGGATAGATTCATAGGAGCTACTCTGTAAAAGACATGCTACTGAGATTTTTAAATTCTCTTCAAATCAAGGTGATGAGTCACTGAAACATTTTAAACAGAGGGATGACTCAATAAGATTTCTGTTTCTGAAACTGGCTGCAGTATAGAGAACAGAGAGACATCCACCAGTGGATACAAACTGATTAGCACTTAAGGAAACCAACGAGAAGTTATGAATATCCAAGAAGTTTGTCAATTATTCACATTCTATATAAGTCCAAGCTAAAGCTCTCCTTATCTTCTTGGAATAAGTGCAGCTGAGAACTTTAAACTATAAAGCAAATAAATCACTGGGGCTATTGCAGTATCTCTTACTTAGTTTTCAAATGTGTTCCACCTACACAAAATGATTTGTGATTTACCTCTGAGTCGTAATCTGCCAGGATCCAAGGAAAAACAGGATATTGCATAAGATCATTATATGATCTTCCAGCCAAAGTGTTCAAGTGCATCAAATATTGGAAGTTACTGATTTCACCTCTCTTAGGAAAGATAAATAAAGATTCATTTAAAAAGAAATCAATTATCTCCACTTTTAAAAATGTTATATGCAAAATGATGTAAAGAACATTTCTTCTAGATTATATAACATTAAACCTTTCTCAAAAGAACAAAAAGCAATACCTTTTTTTCCCTATGGTACATATTTTATGTGTTATTAAAGCACTTTTAACTCTCTGATTTATACCACCCAACTATAAATTACAAAGAAGGATTACCTCCCATCTCTGAGTGACAGACTTCTCTCCAACCAAAGTGCTAAGCAACCCGGATCTGAAAACAAGAAATAATTAAATTGTAGGCAGTGGCATTTTAAATATAATTATCAAGTTGAAAAATTTAAGTCATCTGTTCCTGGAATTTTTCAAACTATGGAGGACCTATTAGGTCATAAAATCAGTTTAATGGGTTGCAATCAGCATTCTGAAATACGAAATGACATGGAATAGAACTGAAGGAAAGAGAACATTTGAAGATGTCGTAGGTAGTAATGGAAAGTAATTTTCAGCACATTTTGTCTTTGTTTTTCTAATTCAGTTTGTGTGCATCCTGGGATGCAATGCAGAATATACCAGGTCTATCTGGAAAAAGTCCAGCCATTGTAAATACAGTGAAAATGGTTTACGAAATATCAATGTAACCTGGCAGTCAAGGCAAGTGGACTGGGATGCACATGTGTGAATAATGACAACTTCATTGTACTAGACAGTGGGGGCAGTTGATACTATTGAGAGAGTATATGTACTGTGTGGCCCAGACATTCAAAATGACTCACAGAGCAACAAATGTGCCTCAAACTCTGCATTAAGCTTGAACATTCCTCCACAGAAACTTCAGATGATTCAGAAGATTGCAGCTATGAGCAACTGGTGGGTGGCAGCTTCATCAGGATAATACACTTGCTTTACATCACATCTTAGGCAGAATTTTTTTTTGCAAAACATCAAATCACCCAGGTGTCTCAGCCCCCTACAGCCCAGATATGGTGCCCTGAGACTTCTGGCTTTTTCTCAAACTAAAATCACCTTTGAAAGAGAAGAGATTTCAGACCATTGATGAGATTCAGGAAAATATGAAAGGGTAGCTGATGGTGACTGGAAGAACTGTGTGAGGTGCTAAGGTGCCTACTTTCAAAGGGGACTAAGCATCATTGTCCTGTGTACAATGTTTCTTGTGTCTTGTATCTTCTTTAATAAATATCTCTATTTTTCATAGTACATGGCTGTATACATTTCTGGACTGAACTCGTATTTTTTACTGTGGGTTATGATAAGAATTTGAAAAACACTGATCTAGTCCAACCTTCTACTTTTTCCAATAATTACTATGTAAAAGGATTTAAAGACATTAAGTTATAACTGAAACAGTATATACAGTATATAATATTTTGTACATAGTAGGTGCATAGCATGTTTCTCAAAAGAAATGTTGGTAAGTGAATGAGATTATGCGTATCTTGGCAGAAATGTTACTATTGTTCAGGTTATTTAATAGTATGGACTTTTATTTTTTGATAGCAGCCTCTTACAGAATGCTATAAAACCCTTCTTTAGGCTTAATGTTACCTTTGTAACATTGATAATAAGTTGAAGATTATAAAGTAATCACTGAACGAGCAGGAAAACACTTAATGACATATTTTGTTGTTTGAAATTAAAAGAGGCAGCTCAATGGTACACGTACCACTTTCCACTCCTAGGCAAATTCTTCCCATTAGAAAAAGCGAATGCAGAGGATATGCTCCCTCAAAAAAGAGCTATGGTCATTCCTCAAGTTTGTAAGAAAGGGAACAATTAGAAAGAAAATTAAAGTTGGAAATGAAAAACTGCTTATTGCTTCTGAATTTTTAGAAGTCCTTTAAGAATTGCCAATTCAGTACAAAAAGTAGTAGGAACAATAAAATAGCAAGTTGAAGATTACCTAGGCAGGTAAAAAGTACCAGCAATTTGATCACAAGTACAAAAAAGGCTCAATGTGCTTCAAGGGAGCCTTTCACTTCCTGTATTTATTTATTTATTTTTGGTATTGCTTTGATTTACTCTTCTTTTTAAATTTAATTTTATTGTTGTATTACAACCATTTCCTTTTTCCTCCCCTCTGTCCCCTTCCCCACCTACCCACTCCCCCCACAAAGTCAGTCCCACTTGTTGTCCATGTCCATGGTCCTTCCATGCTAGTTCCATGAGTAAACTGCTCCCCTTCTTTGCCTCCTCCTTTCCCCTCCCTCTCCCCTCTGCCCACTGAAGGGCTATTCATTGTATTCATGTATCTGGTTCTGTCTTGCTTGTTTGTTTTGTTCGTTACTGTCCTGTAATAGGTGAGATCATATGGAATTTGTTTTTCACTCTTCCTGTATTTATATTAACAGCACAAATGATTAGGAACAGAACATGTTTCTGAGGTTAACAAAAACATGTATTTAGCATTTGTTTTTAGCTAAAGAGAAATAAAAGCAACAACCAAAAGAGAAATACACAAATTTAATATAGTTATACACAGACTGGACTCTAATTTTATTTACAAATTACACAATCTCCAGTAAAGTTTTAAGTTACTTTCTTGCATGTCGCATAATTTATCTGCAGCCCAAATGTACTTCTTCTCTTCTGGTAGATTATAAAGGACTGCCTGTCCCAGGTAACTGTAAATGGAGGTGAATTCTTAAAATGGCTTTATCACCCAGAAGGACTGTTTAAGAGTAAAGGCAGATGAAAAGAGCAAAAGGCTTGAATGCATAAAAGTAGTTTAAATTTAAGTGTCAAAAAGCAAAATTATGAGGAAAACTGGGCATTTTGCAAATAATATGACAAGGGTGTAAATTTGAAGGGTTTTGGTACACAAAACCAACTTAATTTTCATAAAAATTGTCCATGTTTATATTCCACTGTTTGTGAATATACTAAGGGGACTTAAAAAAATAATCAGGAATCACACTTTCATTATTATAAAAAGGGAACATGATACAAATTAAGATATCCACAAATAAAAGAATGTTTTCTTGACTAGGTAGCAAATAAAGTAATATCCCTGAAGAATTTTTTAAAGCAAAAGAAATGTTTACATATAACACTGAGTGGAAGAAGCAATATGTCTAGTATGAACTCAGCTGTACATACAGGGATACAGACATGCTTAAAAGACTCCAAGGAAATTGATTAAAATGTGAGCTCTCATTTGACATGTGTGGTCATGCACACATTTCCTTTTTTTTCCCCTAGTCTTCATTAAGTAATATTGTGCAACTACCAGGAAGGTAAAACTATGAGAAATATTAACTAATACTATCCAGCTACAAACATCCTACTTTTACTATTAAATTATAATAAAGGGCAAAAATAAAACCTACCCCTGCTCCACACTTGTGTTCGGTCGTTGCCCAGACACAGACTCTGAACTGTCTGTTAGAGATGGCACTACAGCCAAAAACCTGGAAAGTTTAAAAACAGCATAAAATTGGAAATGAAGTCTCAGTCAGAATCTAATGGTTCATTTACATCTTAATTGTTGCCTTTAAGCCTTCCATGTCCCAATAAATGGCAAGCAACTGGAATACATGGTAGTTAGATCACTCTGTTACAAAAAATGAGTAAGATGGTGTCTTCCAAAGCAAAATCAATCATTTAGAAGTTTTACGTATGCTGCCATGTTATTGGAAAAAAAGGCCTTGCAACACGGATTCACAGGAATTGAGTTAACTTAATGAAGTCCTAGGTTGATTAACAGCTAAATATGCACACGACAGCAGGTAATCATGATAGTTAAACAGATGCAGCACAGACAAATCACTGAACAAATTAAGATACACACAAGATAAGAAACTTATGTGACACTCATACATTTTTATTCAGAATTGCTTACAAACTCAACATCAATTTTCTAAAGGCAAAGAATTATGTGGAAATTCTTGGAATGAATGTGGACCTTGAATTTGGCAAACTCATCTCCTTGTAATGGTTTCTACTTACAAAGAGGAAATAATTTCCTGGCATGGAAAACAGTATTACCATTAGAGATTAATAAAACAGATAATTAAATTTTTAGTCATGTTACTTAGTTCTTCTCACATGTGAACTACCAATCCACATTCACAACCACTTGATTTCAAGAACAACCTCATTGCCAGGTCTCTCACTGGTAATTTTACTGTACTGCAATGATAAGCAATGTTGCTTGATATTAGTCATTCCTCATGGCCAACCACTTGAAATATAAACCTTCCCTTACTAGAGGGCTTGCAGCATCTATACCACCCTTAAAAAAAAAAAAAAAAGAGACGGTCTCTTATGTCTACAATCAGCTCATAAATGCCTTACTATTACTATGCTATGAATATGTACTTTCATATTCATATTTTTACAATGTAAATTTTAAATGTATTTTACCAAAAGTGAAATATGGTTAGAATAGATTAACTGATTAATTTTGCTGAGCTTTTTCCACGATGAAGGGATCCAACTTCCCTTCCATAGTCTCATATTAATGTAATTTCTAAGGAAACTCAGTTTCTATTCAATGTGAAGAAAAGTCTATTTGAACCTAAAGTATTACTTTTGAAGCTACAGTTTCACCATCCTTTTTGACATTTAGAGACACAGGACTTAGTGATGAAAGCAGCTTTTGATAACAACTGTAAGTAACTAGAAGAAAAAGAGGCATTTCTAAATAAAATAGCCTTGTTATAAAAGCTAGTTAGAAACACATTGTTTCAAGAGGTTGGCAAAAATTAAAAACATTTTCTTCAAAGAAGTTAATTCACTGATCTAAATTCTAGGTTTTTAAAAACTAGCTAAACTGATACTAGTTCTGCTTGCATCACTTCCCATGACAGCATCATGAAGTATTGATAATAAATGATACCTTTGATAGACTTTATTTCTAATTCCTTTTTGAAAAGCAAGGAGGTAATTTCGTCCATCTCCAGAGAAAACTTCTACAGCAATTGGCTGAAATGATCAGAAAACATTAAAAAAAAAAATAAGGTTATATATTAACTTTTACATGATCAATTTCTACAATGTTGAAAAGAATGAACTCATTGAAGAACAGTCATAAATTCCCAGCAGATTCAATTACAAAATAAGCAGGGCCAATTTTTTCTGAACGTGTTCTCAATTTGTTTCTAAAATATTTTAATAATAGAATAATAGTAAAATAAGATAACCATAATTATAACTTTGTAAAATTATAATGAAGATGTAATTTTTATATTAAAAGACAACTATGTTGATTTAGATAGCTATAGACAAGGATGAATGAAAATGATATCACTTAAGTTTTAGACTATATTTTTTTAAAAGATGCATTATACAGAGTTATGTGCCCACGTAATATCAATTTGCCTATCACACAACCAAATTTAAGGAGTAACTTAAGAAATACTCCAAAGGATAATGCAGGTCCCATAAAGAGTTTTCATGACATGTATTAGTGTGAAAACAATACATCCTCTGAATAAAAGAAAATGACAAAACATTTAGTAGCACTAAATCAACCCACCTGCAGGAGATACCTCCTTTTATGTACCTCCTTGATATCTTCATACGCAAAAATGCTGCATGTTCTCTTGAGTTGGCTAGGGCCTTGCCTGGCTCCTCGAGGGATAATTGGCTCATGCATACTACAGGCAGCCAAGAGAAAGAACATAAAGAGAAGCACAGCAAGAGATAAATTCACAGTTCAACAAAAGCTGTTATTTTCAACATATGAGTGGGAGTGGGGAACAGTACATCAGAAATTTCAGTTCAAAAAATATGTTTAAGAGAATAACTTGTTGGCTACTTAGCATACAAGTAACCTCCTTTGATGAAGTTAATTAAAAAAATCCCATTATTGCTATTAGGGTCAACTTACCTATCAGGCAGAGTGCCTAGGTCTAAGTACTTTAAGGAGTCCAAGAAAATATATATATTCATATTATATATTAAAACCGACAGTCATAAAGTATAATTTTTAATATTTTTACATGGAGGAAGAGGCCCACAAAAGCCATAATGTGACTCCAGTTGTTTGAAAGTAATTATTTGAAACATCTCCTAGGAATGAACTGCAGCGACCATGTCCACATTCAACAGTGGTGGGTGTTCAAAATGTCAAAGGAAGGGAAGAACATGTTGATTTTCTAAGCCTTTAGCTTTTTATCTTCCTGCTACCTTTGTCTGGCAGATGAACAGGAAGAAGGATAAAATTTACTTAATTCCTATCTATGCTGAAGTCACACTGCTGGTCAGGCACTCAGAGGACACTGATGCTTTTTCATCTGTTAGAATATTGTGCAGCTATCAGCATTTTCTCTACAACTGTGTTTGTACTGAAATTTTAGTGCTGGATGTGGCAAGTGCTGGATGTGAAATTTAGGCAAGGATGTGGAGAAAGGGGAACCCCTTTGCACTGTTGGTGGGAATGTGAATTGCTACAGCCACTATGGAAAGCAGTATGGAGATACCTCAAAAATTTAAGTATGGATCTGCCTCATGACTGAGTGATTGCACTTATGGGAAGTTATCCAAAGACACCCTATACTTTAATTTGAAAGAATATAAGCACTTCTATGTTCATTGTAGTGTTATCTAAAGTGCCAAGATTTGGAAGAAGCCCAGGTGTCCATCAGTAGATGAGTGGATGAAACAACTATGGGACATTTACACAATGGAATAGCACTCAGCTGTAACAAAATGAAAATGTTACCCTTTCCAACAGCATGGATGTGCCTGGAGACCATTATGCTAACTGAATAAGCCAGTCAGGAAAGGAAAACACCACATAATTTCATGCATATGTGGAATCTAATAAACAAACTTAACTAACAAGCAAAATAGAGACAAACTCATAAGTAGAGAGCAGGGTGACGGCTCTTGGGTGTCGGGGGAGGGAGATTAGGTAGTGAAGGGATAGAGCAAAAAAGACCAAGGACTCAGACATAGTTAAGTGCAGGTGGAAGAAGGTATAAGGGGGATAAATTGTAACGGAAAAAAATGCAACAACAAGAAACAGGCCCTAAAAAAAATGTAGAATGATTTGCAAATATAAGGACGTTAGTGCCTAATGCTATTAATGTAGTCATAAATTCTATTTTCATTGTGATATAAAAGGCAATTTTTTTCTTTATTACCTTCAAATAACTATTATCTTTGTGGATAATTAACAGATGCACACAAACTGAGAAGTAATATTATTTAAAACACAATTTATGGATGAAAAAACTGTTTGAATATATTGTTCTTAACGATAGTTGTATTTTGTCTCTTCATTCATTTACTTACTTTGGAGGTAAAGTTTCAATGTCTCTTATTTCCCTGGTTGCTGTCATTGTAAATCCATCAATCACGTAAAAATGTTCTTTACCAAAAAGAAGTAGCCCCTCACTGGTATCTAGGCCTTGTACTCGGGCACAGCGGTACATGTGCTGGATCTAGAGTGAAAGCCACATACATGAATTAACATCAATTAAAAAAAATCTGAGCTAGTTTCTTTTTTTGATATTAGTGAAGCACAATGTTTTAAAACATAAATTTCATGGGCAAACAGGGTTTGACTGAGATGTCACTCTGTGATGGCACCCTCTGAGCTAAGCATACTAAATGAGAAGAATCTGCTAAGACAGTAGTTGGATTTGCAGTTGATCTCAGTAAAAAGAAACAACCATTTCCTCATATTCATCCAACCCCACCCACCTACCTACCCATTTTTCTCAGTTTACAGAGTACTCACCATAAGCTGGGCACATACGTATTAGGTTTTATAAGCAATGAGCAAGTTAGATAATGAATGAGGCAGTTATGACAAATTTGGCAGTAAAGAGAATTGACGCATACGTGTAAACATATTAGAAATGGGCCTTTTGTGAGGCAAGATATACAGAATGGAAAAGGTCTGTACCCCTGCCTAAGTAACTCAGTTGGTTAGAGCATCATCCTGATACACCAAGGTTGCAGGTTTAATCCCCTGTCAGGGCACATATAAGAATCAACCAATGAATGCATAAATAAGTAGGATAACAAATCAGTGTTTTTCTTTCTCTCTTAAAAAAAAAAAAAAAAAGATAAAAGAAGATCTGCAGAGCCTAACAATCCTGAGTGAATACCCAGTTCTGTTACTTATAGTTTCCCAAGTTTCCTAATTTCTTTGGGCCACTGTCTTCATTTATAAATTTCAAATGTATTTTGGCTTGTCATGAGAGCAAGATAATGTACATAATCATGTTAGTGATTGCTGGTTGGCTTGTCTTCCACACAGCTCACTTCCTTTTTTGGTAACAAGAACTAGAATTGGAGTTTTGTCCCTCTCCACTCCAACCTGGATCCTGCCTTCCTGGCTGACTGTTGTGCCATTGTAAAAAGCCCAGATTGGCAGGAATAGTCTTTTCCTCATAGGACGAAGGTGTTGCTAAATCTCTCAATGTAAGTATTGTTTTCTTTCCATTGGGCAGGATTATGTCCTTAGTAAAAATTCTTTCTTCTTTAAACTCAGTTCAACAGTGAATCAAGGAGAAAAAAATCAACAGCTAAACCAGAGGCAACAAATGTCAAATAAATGTCAGTTTGAATAATTTCCTGCGCTGCTGAAACTTAAAGCAATTCGAGGAAAAAACTATAGTCTTGAGATTAAGTTTAACAAATGACAGCATCAGAAAATAATTTTCTAAAATATACAAATGTAAGTCAACTTTCATAGCACATTTGAATTACTTTAATAAGGAAAATCTATAATGTTACAGGAAAAATACTGATGTAATTTTTAAATAACTTTATTGTAGTATAACACATATACAGGAAAAAAAATGTTTTCCATAAATACACAGGTTAGATTTTCAAATGCTACATAAGATGCAACCAGTATCTAACTCAAGAAACAGACGTTCTTAAGAACCCAGAGCCTCCTTTTTTTTTTTTTTTTTAATTTTATTCATTATTTTAGAGAGAAGGGCAGGGATGGAGGAAGAAAGGAACAGAAATACATCAATGTATGACTGCCTTTCACCTGTTTCCAGCTATGGATTTGGCTGGAGATCTGGCTTGCAACCTGGTTATGTGCTCTGGCTGGGAATTGAACCAATGACCTTTGGGTTCCCAGGCTGGCACCTATCCACTGAGCCACACTAGCCAGGGCCCAGAGACTCTCTTGTGCTTCCTTTAGACTTAATGTACTTTTATATTTATATGATTAAAAAAAATTTCTCACTCCAGATTAATAAGGCCATATACTTGGGTAGAATTTTAAAAATTATATTCTACTTTTTGGTTGCTACTTCTTAGTGGGTAAACTTTCAAGGATATTCAAAGATCAAATATAACTGGCAAAAGGCCATCCTTTAGTTTTTTTTCAAGATGGCGACAGAGTAGAGAGCAGTGCTGATGGTGTTCTCGAGTACCAAAGCAGCTAGAGGACAGGATAGGGAGCGTGAGACGGCTTCAGGACCCTAGGAATTGGAGCGGGCAGCATCTGGACACAGGGGAGCAGAGCCCAGAGGCAGAGGAGGCCAGCAGGACAGTAGGTGAGGCGTTCCCGACCGACCGGCCGGCGGGCCGAGGTCGGCTCTGGGCAGGGGCGGCTCTGCCCAGAGGGGCACATTAGACTGGGGCCAGTTCCAGGCTCGCTGGTGATGGAAGTCTCAACAGAGAAGTGCGGGCAGCGAGGGCGAACGCCGTAGGGAATGCGGAATTGAACTCTTGCAGGGGAGGGACTGTGTGAGAAACTCACTCCGGCAACGGGGAGAGGAGGCTCCAAGCAGGGCTAGAGGAGGAGAAGAGTCCTGCGGGAAGGCGGGGCGGCGAGAGGGCCGAAAACAGAGCTGCTGGGCCACCGGGGAAACAGCAGCTAGAAGCCCCTGCGAGGGGGGAGGCCCAGCCCTGCGCAACCACACAAGCCCCCAGGCTCCGCAGGAAACTCCAGGCGGCAAGCCTGCAAGCGGGGAACTAGTGGCGGGAGACCCGCCATTGCCGGAGACAAAGGCCGTGCCGCCCACGCCTGGGAGGGGCTCATCACAGAGGCCACGTAAAGGACTCCGAGGAGAGCTGATTGGCTTGGGGGCGTGGTGCCCGCCCCGGAAGGGCGGGACAGTGTAGACGGACCCCGGACAGTGTTGACTGACAGGCCTGGCCTCCTCCTGGAACTGCGGGGGCGGGACCAGTCATCACAGGGACCAGCAAAATTGTGGGCTGCCCTGCAGAAGTGCTGGGGGCGCGTCCTGGGCTGGAACCTCCGCCAGGAGTGGGAGGGGGCTCCCTGTGGGCTCCAGAACACCAGCAGCCCTAAAACCCAGCCAGGCTGCTGAAGGCCCAGCCTACCTGGGGGTGGACACTCAGAATCAGCCCTACTGTGACAATCAGAGGCCCTGCCACGCGCCAAGACCGGCTAGAATATAGACTATAGACTGTAAAGTCCTGACCAAGAAAAAGAGGCAGCCTCAGGAAAGGGTGCTGCCAATCTCAAGCACCTGAATTATACCGAGAGCAATATGAACTATTAAGCCCCAACATATCCTTTGCAAAAGTTGCTCCTCACATATTCTTAATCCCCCCTATACCTCAATCCACCTAAATACCCAAGACCCTCCCCTACTCTCGAATTAAAGTCTGTTCACTCTGTGGCTATAACACATTCCCAGTCCTCAATC